>JAVJIF010011323.1:0-149216 GCA_038442645.1 Agave tequilana
TTCTTGATATACTTAGTTTGGTATATTCGTCCGGATCTTCGTCTTACGTGAGCAAAGGTCTAGGTTCATGTATCCTCTATAAGTTCCTTGATTGACCTCCAAGAGTTTGCTGATTTAATTACCCGAAAATGGGTTTAATTAAGCTCTTATTACCCATTGCCCTCCTTGTCTTGATTATCTGCCAGAGAGACCAAAACACAATTTAGAACGACATTTTATTTAAATCGGTAGGGAATGCGATATAAAAATGCAGAATTGTAGACTAATCAATGGTCCAAGGGAATGACTCCCTTGAGGTAAATTTGAAAACTTAACTAGATGATAGTACTAGTTCTTCCGGTGATGACATGTTGATGCTGACGCATTAAATGAAGAATTATCTATTGTTTGTGAAAATTTGTTAGAAAAATATAAACTTTTGAAAAAGAAAAATTTTACATTAAAAGAAGAAAATAGAAATTTGTCTTCTAAACTTGATATGTTTTGTAAGAAAGGAATGAGATTTCAATTGAAATCCCAACTTGACCTTGCCTAAAGAAAATAAAATTTTGAAAAATAAAAAAATTGTGACATTGTTTTGATGAAAATGAGACTTTGTCTTCAAAACTTGATTTTGTTTAAAAGAGAACGAAACTTTGAAAAAAAAATTGCTTTAATTTCAAAGGAATTGGATTTAGTTTCTAAGAAAAATATTTCTTTAAAAAATGATATTGATTTACATGTTTGCTATGCTTCATCATCTAGTGTACCTATTGCATGCTCACTCTTCTATTATTATTGAAAGTGATATATGTATGTTAAAGAAGAGTGTGATTGTTTAGGATCCACTTTGAGCCAATGTTCCATGAACCACACACAGTTGGAATCCATGTTTCGAAAGAAACAAGTTTCACATATACAGGCATACCATACACTGCACACATGCTTCTCATGCTCACACATGACACCATGTATGCTCATGTGTACACTTATACACATTGTGGACGTAAGGGCCGCCTTGCAAAGTTTTGTTATGATAGAGTACATAATGTAAATTTTGCAAATAAAATTGTTTGGGTTAGGAAAGGTGCTAACCCCCATAGATCCAATAAGGTATGGGTACCAAAATTACTCCTATTTTATTTGATATAGGTGTGGCCTCTCGCTTGACGGAGGCATTGGTACCTTGAGGTGAATGCGTTCCGAGCTAAACGGCAACAATTTAGATGCATCATTTCAAGAAAAATTGGTGGGAGGACCACCATGGTTTGAAGTTCTAGAGATATGCCCTAATGATTTTGGTAATTATCTCTAACTCCTCATTTAGTTTACATTCTTTTTTATTGTTGATTTTTAGTATGTTTTAATTTTTCATGATAATATGTTAAATGCCATGATAATAGACTTGTGATAACATATGTAGTATTTGAGATACACCCATGTTTATATGGACCATTACTTTTGTGGTCAGACTTTAGTTTAGCTATTATGTATATCATAGCTTTAAAACATGTGCATTTAGCCTAATTATCATATTGGTTATATTTGTAATTCTTTTGCACTTCATAGTTTTGATTACATGTTGGATGTAGCCTTCATTAAAACTTGTGTATATACTTGTACAACTAGTGGGCCACAAATTGATTATTATTTTTTGCTTAATGCTCATTTCTATCCATTAGATGTACTAGTATAACCTACTTTGATGATTCTCGTATTTCAACTTGTATTCCCTATTTTTGGACATGTTTTTTTTATAGATATGTATTTAGCTTCATGTATATGTTAATTTTGTCTAAAACTACTGAATATACGTGTATACCCTTGAGTCATTTGCGTTTCATACAAAAATTTTTTATGGACTCTTTTATTTTTAGGGATATGTATGTATACTTGCAGTTTCAACAAAATATACATATACCATGAAACGTATTTAGTTTTGATGATTTTCATGTTTTTGATAAAGAAATTTCATGTTGAGCTGAAATGCCTCATTCCATGGTTTTGTTGATTACAGGACTTTGTACACTCACATTATTTGATGTTTACTCATGATTTGTTTCCTGAGTTTATATGAGCTTTATTGCTAATTGAGTGTTAATGATTGTGTGATTTTCATATTTTCATGAATATATTCTTATTTTATTCCTTACTTAAAGGATTCGTACTAGTTTTCAAGATTATCATAAAACTATTTGCGTATTTCTTCATTTTGGAAGAGCTTTTAATTATTTTCAAATCCTATTTTTGAAAACCCTTCCTTAGAAGGGCGGACGAATGGGCGACCATGCCTTGTGTGCCTAATGAAAATCTTTTTAACATATGCATGAAAGGGAGGTAGTATGAGTTATACACTTGATCCTCGTTGTATTTTCAATTGGTATCACAATGATATTTTTCTTGTATACTCATATTTTTTATATATATGTATGCTTCAAACTTCAAATAGTATCAATTTCGATTGGTCTTTACATTTTCATACATATATATATATGTGATTTGTTGTGCTTACTATATCTTTAAATCTTAAAGCAAATTATGTTTATGCTAAGCTTGCCTTACTCGTTAATGTCAATTATTTTTCATTTGGTATCTTATACAAGCTTATGCATTGTTGTATTGGTGTTTCATAAAGGGGGAGAAAATTCATGTTTTATCTTTCAATTGGTATCTTTCAATCGATGTTATTTTCGATTGGTATCTTACTCTGATTCTTTATGATGAAAATACTTTATTTGGTATATGCTAACATTTTCAATATTGGTATTTTCATTTAAATGGTATTATATTGATATGAGTTATGTTTACCTAAAATAATTTGGTTTTACTTTCAATTGGTTATTACTTTCATTTGGTATCAAGAATTCTAATATATATATATATATATATATATATATATATATATATATATATATATATATATATATATATATATATATATATATTATTATATATATATACTATATATATCAATTGGTATTAAAAACATACCATGTTTATATTGGTATCAAGATTTTTACAAGACATTTTAAATTGGTATCAAGATATTTTCAATTGGTATCTTTAGTATCTTAAAATTTTTTGCTTAGTTTCAATTGGTATCTTAAAAATATTTTATTTATTTTCAATTGGTATCATAAATTAGTATCACGAATTTTGATGTATACCTTTATCATAAATTGATATATTTTTCAATTGGTTTCATATTATTTTGATATAGTATCTTATATGCAAGGAGAAGCTTAACATCTTCTCTTATATAGATTCATGTTGAGTATCTCTCATATTGAGGAGCTTGACCTCTCTTTGGTATGTAGTACACATGTGTAAAGGGAGCTTCACATCTTCTTTTATATATTGTATATTATGTGTTATGTAATTAGGGTTTAGTCATCTCTTTTTCATATAATGCATGTATGCAGGGGGAGTTAACTTTACGTCTCTCCTCTTCATGAATGTATATCGCATATACATTCTTCTTGTTTGATTTGACCAAGAGGAAGAAACTATTTTTGAGTTTATTTATGCCCATTTGTTGATGATTTGACAAAAAAGAGGGAGAATTTGGAGTTTTATATATGCATGTTTATGCATGATTTCCTTGTTTTATATAAAAAGGGAGGAAAAGAAATTTGAGAATTATATATGCATGATTTTCTTGTTTTATACAAAAAGGGAGAAAAGAATTTTGAGAGTTTTATATATGCATATTTATGTCATTTATATGTATGTTTTATTTTTAATTGGTATCAGAGCATATATGTTTTGTTTTCAATTGGTATCAGAGCATATATGTTTTGTTTCAATTGGTATCAAAGCATTATGTTAATATGTGTTATTTAGTTTATGGATACATTGATATCTTTATTGTTTATTGCTATGCATGAGTTAAGGGGGAGCTTCTATGAAGTTTAACTTTAATCCATGCATATATAACTCCATGAGTTTTGTCATCATCAAAAAGGTGGAGATTGTTGCCTAGAGGCCCATAACTCTAGTTTTGATGATGATTAACTCATGTAGTTATAGTTTACTATTAATCTTGTGATATTTAGTTTCAGATATTGATCAAGATATTAGTAGGTGATTAGCTTCAATAAAAGAGTTTGGGAGCTTTCACGTGTTGATTCAAGAGCTCGAGCGTCAAGATTGCATCTAGTACTCAGTTGGAGTCAAGCTCGTTGGATCGTGTTTGGATCGAGTCGACTTGGAGGAGTTCTACAAGAAGACCTTAGTTTGTTTAGTTTAGATATGTTTAGATCTTGTGTAAAGATTAGATAGTGTTGATATGCTCAAGTTCACATACACACACAAGTTTAAAGTTTATGGTTTTTGGTTTTCGGTTTAACCGAATTTGGATTTTATGTCAAAACATAGATATAATATCTGTCATGTATATTGGATTCTAACCATATACAATATTCTTCAAAGTTATTTCAATATCATGTTTTTGTTTCTAGACAAGTTTTTGAGAAAACGGTTTTCCATTTCAAAGTTTACTTTTTTGGAAAATACGGTTTTCGTTTAAAGCCTAATTCAGTATCACAAAATGATTCAAATAGTTTATAATATGCGTTGAATTTTTGTCAACATATCTGTATTTTAAAGAACTAATAAGAACTTATTTGTGAAATTTATGTGATTTTATGGGATTTATATTGAAGATAAAAAAGACAAGTTTTTAATCCCTTAAAAAAATTGGACCTAGCCTTCTGCAGGTTGACCGGCCGGTCGACCGAGGCAGAAGTTAGTCGACGGGTTCGGTCGACCGACGTGCACAAACGTGCATGGCAGTAGTAGGCTGGTGGGCCGGTCGACTGGGTCGGTCGACCGCCTAAGAGCTCTGCTCTCTGGAAATGGCCCCGGTCGACGGCAGAGAGCTGCTGCTCTCTGTATCCAGTCTCGGTCAACTGGGCAGTCGATCGGTGGCTCAACGGTCATAAAATTTACCGTTGGCCATCGACTGGGCGGCGGTCGAACGGAAGGTCATTTCTGACCTTTTATGGCTGCCAACGGGCAGAATTTTGAGAAGGTAAATATCCATCTCTTGAGCTGGTTTCTTCATAGTTTTAGAGAGCAAAATTTCCATATCTTTCTAAGTGTTTAACAACAAGTTTTAAAAGAGTTTTGGGCTTAAAGATTTTATCTTTATTTGTTTTTAAAGGGTTAGAAAATTCAAAGAAAAGAGAAGTCTTTGGGAATTGATTTTATTCTTCATCTCTATTTTATCCTAGAAGTTTTCCTAAGTATTTTCTTTGTGATTTTGATTTTTAACTCTTATTTTCTCACACTTGAGTTATATATCTATCCTATCTATTAGGATCTTGTCTTTGTGGAAAAAATTGGTTTGTGTTTGAGTGAGACTACCAAGAGTTGTAAACCTTCTTTTATTTGCGTTCCCTCTTGTGTAGAGGTGAGTGTGGAGGTTGTGTTGGTATCCCTCTAAGTGTAGAGGTGATTGTGGTTGAGTGTTGCTTTGAGCCTTATCCCTCTGTGTGAGGTGATTGGTGTTGGCGTTGTGCCTATCCCTCTAGTGAGAGGTTATTGTTGTTTTGCTTGGTGCCCTATCCCTCTATTAAGAGGTTGATCTTGTGTGGCTTAGAGTCTTGCCTCTTGTGTGAAGGTTATTGGTGTTTGAGAGAGGAGTTGTGTACTCCAAAGTTGTATTATCCAAATCCTCAATGGAGATTCCTTATGTGGGGAGTCCTGTGTGGACGATATAGTGAAAATCCTTCTGTGTGAAGGCAGGGACGTAGAGCAGTGGCTCGAACATTGAAACATATCTTGGTGTTTGTGTTTGATCCACTATTTCTACACTCTCTCTCTTATATGTGCCTTGCATTATTTCATATTGTTCATATCATACTTATATGCTTGGTATTGCTTGTGTGTGCCCATACTTGTGTTCAATCAAGAGAGCTTCAAATAGCTCCTCACCTATTATTAGAGGAATTAGAGGAGATAGTCCAGAGCCCTTCACCATAATTCGGCTACACTTTTTGGTTACAGTAAGTGTGTTGCAATTTATTTTAATTTCGCATCATTTGTCATTAGGTTAGCCTTACACTATTCACCCCCCTCTAGGTGTACTTTCACATAGGACTCCACTCTTTTGAGTCATGGCGTACAGCCAATTTCACCTAGAGTAATCATCAACAAGGAAGACAAATTATAATTTTTCCTCCAAGAGATGCATTCTTAGAGGGTCCCAAATATTTGTATGCATATAATTAAGAATCCCTCTGGTATGGTGAATAGTGGTGCCAACTTCACCTTGATTTTCTTGTTCAATATACAGTACTCACAGAATTGCAGCTTGCAAGTCTTAGCACCCTCAATAAGCCTTGCTTAGTCAAAGTTTGCATGGACTTCTCACTCGCGTGACCAAGTTTCATGTGCCACATCTTGGTAGTATCTTCATCCAAGTCAAGTGAAGCTGTCATAACACCTGTGACTGTACTACCCTTTAAGTAATACAAGTTTCTGTCTCTGGTACCCTTCATCACAATCATGGACCCTTTGTGGTCTTGAGAATACCATTCTCCATAGTCATCTTGAGCCTTTTAACTCACAGCTCCAACTGAAATAATGTCTTGTTTATCTGAAGAACATACTGAAGAACATATCTGACATCTATCAAGTCTCTAACCATGCCAACAAACATCTTGATCTGAATGATACCTATCCAAGCCATTTGGCATGCGTCATCATTTCCCATGATTACTAAGGCACTATCCAACTTCTTAGGCTAGAAATTATTCCCTTCTGGGACATATGTGATAGGTAGCCCCTGTATCCAAAACCACGCTGACGTATCTGAGTAGCATATAGATAGTGTAAAAGAGAGCGAGAAATTAGAATAATCAGTCATTCCATCCAACTTGGCGACAATCACCTCTGATGGTTTCAATAACTTTGCCTTCAGTTTATTCTTCTTTTTGAGCTCCAAACAATCTTTTTTTCAATGTGCAGTCAGTTTACAAAATGCACATGATCTCGAGTCAAATTACGGTTGCCAAATTATGACCACGATTTCATTTTACCAATTTCCTCCTCTTTGGTTTGGATTCTTTCCTCTCATGGTCAATTCTCCACCGATGTGCTATTATAGGACTCTCTGTCCTTTCGTCTCAATTCGAGATTCACAAGAGGGGTAGTAACCTCCCATTATTAAGGTGAGGACAAAGCTCTTTTATCCCTCATCGGGAAGAGAATTCAACAATATCAAGACTTTGTCTTCATCATCAATCACTACATTCACATTCGCTATATTCGCGAAGAGCTTCGTATAGTTGTTGATGTGATTACTAATAGAAACTCCCATCTTCAACTGGAAGCAGTAAAGTTTCCTCTTCAAATGCAAGCGGTTCTCGACGCTCTTCGTTAAATATTTGCTCACGAGAGTCTCCGAAATCTTTCTCATTGAAGTCTCGTTCATCGCATCATAATTTTGATCTTATGATAAACAAGACCAAATAACTCCACATGCCGTTTTGTTCATTTTTTCCTTCCAAACCTTCTCTTTCATTTCCGCCGGTTTCTCCTGCAAATCAAGAGAATCCTCTAAATTTTACTCATTCAATGCATCTAGGACTTCGCATCTCCATAATTCAAAGTTGTTTGTTCCATCAAACTTTACCACATCAATCTTTAAGTTATGAATATTTTGTATGTTCTTTATAATGAAAGAATCATCCCTTCGGATGCTTCTTCAGCCATATCTACTCCAAATTCCCACAATCAAAATGAGCAAAACAACTATGGAATAGATCTATAAGATAAAGAAAGGATCTTTACTTTCAATTGAAATCCTAAGAAGAGTTTCCAATTGATTTCTCCTCCAAAGAATAAAAGATAAGATCCAACCTGATAAAAATCTGATATTTAACTTCAACAAAGCTTCAAATCTTCAAGATCCAAGCTTCCAACCAAGATACACTGCACCAAACAATCCCCAAGTGTAGCCTAGAGCTCTATTACCACTGTAGGGATCCAAAGGAGTCAAAAAATAACACATAAGTGCACAAACAACACACAAGATCGAGACACAAAGATACAACAAGTTCGGCGAGCTTGCCTATGTCCGCGAGATAGAATAGAAAGAGATCTATTAATTCTTCAAGGAGTTTACAAGAGGAAAATGATATCTCACTTTTTCTAGATCTCAAAAGAATGAACAAACATTCCTATTTATAGAGAAGAGGGGTAGAAAACAAAGCAGGTTGGTTTCCTGTTTTCTTTTTGAGCTAACTCGTCGGTCGACCGACTGCCATCCCCTACCTGTTTCTTTTTGAGCCGACTCGTCGGTCGACCGACTGCCATCCCCAACTCTTTGTTAGATCTCAAAGATTGGGTCAATTGACCAACTACCATCTCTCTAACTCTCTGTTAAATCTCAAAATTGGGTCGGTCGACTGCCCGGTCGGCTGACACACTCAATGTGCATTTCATTTGCACATCGGTCAATTGGTCGGTTAACCAACATGATGTCTCTGCGTGTGTCTAGTTCTCTTCTCTTCAATTTTCTTCTCTCTCCCCAACATCTCTCCAACAAGTGTTAAAAAACTTTATCATCTAGGTTTTGATCCTCTCCCTACAGTGTGGTCACTGGGGTGCACTGTGGCAGAGATGGTCACTGGATAGCCAGCGCTCAAATATGACATTTGTCTTGATTTGAATGAGTTGTTGAAGCTAGCGATTGGGGAAAGCATGACAGTGCTTGAGAAACCAGAGAAGTTGTCGTAGGTTGGAAAAGATTTCTTGAAGATGTGCTTTGTGCAAGAGGCCGACGTTAAGGTGGACCGCTCAGATGCTCTTCTTAAGCACCCGTTTGTTTTGGTCTCGACCAATGCAGTTTCTCATAGATGTTTGAAAGGAGTTGTTGGGAATTTGAACGTTAATGTTGTGAGATAGTGTAACTTTCTCTGTTTTGATGTGAATTTTATTTACTCAAACTTGTGTATGCTATTTGATTTGTCATTCATTGTGATGTTTAATTGGCTTTGATTATTCTGCATGTTAATGCACAAGTAGTCACGAAACTCTCTCAAAAGAAAAAAATTCTCAAAAAAAGTTGTCACGAAAACTCTTATTTTTATACTTTTTAATAAAATTTTAAAACCATCCTAAAATGTTAGCTATAAATTTAATCTTGATATATATGAACCGAGAATATTATACACACATGTACACACATATTTTCCCTTTCTTTTGGAAATGAGTGTTTCGTGCTCATATCTCTTATCGTATCTGTTTTAGCGTGACGCGGTACTGATCACAATAATTGTCATAAAATATTCATGTAATTCTAAATGGAAAATATCACAGTTTTAGGAACATAGTGCTTGGAGATCACAAAAATATACAATAAGGATGTCAGTGCCCATTCATGTCTTTTTCTTCAAATTTGAACGTTATTTTGTCCTAAACCTCAACAATTAAGGATGCATTTATATGCCTGAAAATTTCTATATCTATCAAGTTGGTGCTCGTATTAGAAAACCCCCAATCAACTTAAAACTTTCATGTTCTGATGTATCCTCAAAAAAAAAAAAATCTCAACTTTTTATAAAGTTTTAGTGTTTAAATGCGGCAGTCAAAAGCTAAAACTAATGTTCTCAAATAATCCGTTTTATTTATATAAAAAAGGAATAAAGGTAAATTTTGTGAACGTATGAAGTAATCCTAGTGAAAGACTTAAACTCAGCAAATCCTAATCCTAGTGAAGCTTTACTATATAGTACGAACAAATTTTTTTTAATTACTGACTAACTAATTTTACAGATAGTGACAACCTTGACAATTTAGGAAACCAAAATGAATTAGGAAATCAAAACCGGATACAAGTATGAGTTCTCTCTCCTTATAAATTCATTCAATTAGCAAAGCAAAACAAAAACACAGCGCAGTAAGAGCAAATAGAGAGAGAAAGAGTTGCCGAGAGAGATGAATCTTCTTCTCGCCCAACGACGGATTCGTATCCTCGGCATTGGAGCTCGGCAGTCGTGAGCCTCGCGGAGCTCCAATACTGTGACGGCACCACAACTCTGGTCGCCGTGAAGTCATCACGAAACCCGGCTACTTCGCGGATGATCGAGCGCGAGGGCTTGATCCTAGATGAGCTCAAGGGTTGCCCAGAGATCACTCAATGCATCGGCAAAACGGCCGGTTTTGTCAATGGCATGCTCCCAATATGTCAAGTGTATCTTGAATACGTCCCTTGGGGCAGCCTCTTCAGTCTCCTCAAATCAGCCGGGCCACTCCCCGAGCAACAAGTTCGAGATTACACAAAGTCCATACTCAAAGGATTGGCACATATCCATATGAAAGAGTATGTGCATTGTGACATAAAGCCAGCCAACATACTAGTGTGCAGCTCTTCACAGGTCAAGATTACTGATTTTGGGCTAGCGAAGCCAGCGGGCGTGGGAAAGGACGAAGATTTCCCCTATGAAATTCGGTGCACGCCGCAGTACATGGCGCCGGAGTGCGTGACACGTGACATGTATGAAGCCCCGTTGGACATATGGGCTCTGGGGTGCACCGTGGCGGAGATGGTCACCGGAGAGTTGGCGCTCAAATTCGAGCGTGGTTGTGATTTGCGCGGGTGGATGAATGCGCCGGGGAGGGCATTGTCCTGCCAGAGATACCGGAGAAGTTGTCGGTGGCCGGAAGAGATTTCTTGAAGATGTGCTTCGTGCGTGAGCCGATGCTGAGGTGGACGGCCGAGATGCTTCTCAAGCACCCATTTTTGAGTGGTTCAGCCAATGCAGCGAAGACAAAGGAGTTGCTGTGGGGATTTGAGTGTTGTTAATCTTGCGAGTTAATTATATTGTCATTAGTTTGATTCTTGTTATGAATCTGAAAGCATAAATTTGCTTAGTATCCAGCTTCTATGACTTAATATAGTGATGGCTGCTATTAATATCATGTACTAGAACAACTACTGTACACTATTATGTTGAGAATACACAATGCATCTTGAATCTTGATTAATTACCACAACACTCAAACTGATCCTGAGTGAAGTATTGCTCTCAAAATCTATATATATCATCAATATACTACAAAAAGTTACATGCATATTTTAATAAAAAAAATCGATATTCATGAGGTACGTGCTTTATTCTCTTCCGCGCGCAGTTTCAGTTGACCTGTTTTGATTTTAGCTGTTACATGTTTGATAACTCAACTCATTCTTTATAAAGACTAAAATGAGACTTGTACGTACAGACACTTGCTGGAGCCAAATACACCCCCAGGCATTCTGATTCAAACATTGTGATAGACAAGCATATCAAAATGGTGTCTGATACTATGGGCAAGTCTATTGGTGAGAAGTCGAGAAGAATTTGTATAAGCTTGCCCAATGAAATTTGTGCTTGCAAGTCTTGCAAGCTAGACATAGAATTCTTTTCCGAAATTATGCTTCCAGAACCGAATGGCCTCACCTGCAGCATCATTCTGCATGTAAAATAAAATGAAAAAGAAAAAAAAATCAGTTTCAATGACTTTACTACGAGAAATTATGTCCATGGCTTGAAAATTTTCAGTGACTGATGTAGGAGATTAAAACTTGCAGCAAGATCATCCCGAGTAGTCGACTTATGAAATTCAAATAATGTAGATTAACTTCAATAGAGTGGATCTTATATTTGGATGTCGGAGCATAAAATTTGAACCGTTTAGAGTTGGACACAATATATATATATATATATATATATATATATATATATATATATATATTATATATATATATATATATATATATATATAGAGAGAGAGAGAGAGAGAGAGAGAGAGAGAGAGAGAGAGACTTGTGTCATTCCAGAAGAATTCGAGCCTGAATCTTTCTAGTCAAATACCAACATCAATATTCAAATACAAGATCCACTCCGTCGAAGTTGATCTATGTTATTTAAAGTAGCTAAAAATCAAAATTCAAGGGTTTTGAATATTATTATTTACTTGTATTAACATGTTGGTTTTATATAGATTAGTGGTCATTGTGTAGAAATAGTTAAGTCTGTATTGATACATATTAAGGTTATGTATAGTTCATTTATTCCGAATTGAGATTTTGGAACGATTTTGTTGATCCTTTTAATTGAGTTAGATTATTTTCTTGTATTGATGAGTTGGAACAAATATGAATAATTTAGTTATGTAAGTAGGTGATGTCAAGTCGAAATTGTGATATAAACTGCATGGGCTGTTGTATATTAACATATTGGTTGATTTTAAAACCATATTGTGAATTTTTCGATATATTATATTAGGGCAGACTCTGTAGTATAGAGAAGATGCTGCTGAAATTTTTGACAAATTAGAAGATGATTATCAAGATTATGATATTGATAAGTATAATTGGATTGGATTAAAGTAAGTTGAGCAATTAAAAATTTGGGTCCGTTACAGGATCAAAGTCATAGCCTTAACCCTAATCAAACCCAATAAACTTTAATGTGAGATCAATTAGAAATAGATTAATTGGGTTTCTTTATTAGATTTAAAATTTGTATCTATATCCCCAAAAAAAACTAATTCTAGTCAATCTCACAATCCCAATTATAGAAACTCTAGCCCTAACAATTTTTTTTGTTTGGGTCAAACAACATAGCTAATAGAGATGGGTATATAATATCTAATTAAACTGCATGGTTTCCTTTGAATCCACTCTTATAGAGATGGGTGTATAATATCCAATTAATTGCATTGTTTCCTTTGATTAAGACTCGCCTCGGTTGCATTTGAATTTTGGTTCATCTTCTTTGGAACTAGGAATAAGTGGTGTAGGAAGATTGTTGGTTGCAAGCAGGTCAATCAATGATGAATTTTTCTGGGTTGCTGGCTCTTCAATTGATGGTTGGTGATGTTACTCTGTTGTCTCGTTTGATTGATAAGATCTCATGAAAGGTGAGGACAAAATCATCATCTCTTCTGCCTCCAAAGTAAGATTATGGGCTTCATCAAGAGAGTACACGTAGTGTTGGAGCATGTGTTTTAAATTGAGTACATGCACCCACTAGTGTACTTTGCTCTAATTATTTTTCCGTCATAAATAATCCATAGCAGGAGAAAAACCAATAGAACGCATCAGTATATGCGTTAACGGTTCTACCTCTTTGGAGGCAACTCTCAAATTGTTGGAATAAAATTTGATGATTAGTTGAAGGGGGAAATTTACTATGTAAAAGTCATCTTATCCACCATCAAGTTTTTATGGGTAGTTTGTCTTGTTGCCTACACAAGTTTTGCAATTGATTCCACCATGCTGCTGCTCTTTCTTTAAGTTTGTGGTTGCAAACTTGACATGATCCTCCATGGGAATATACTTCATGTCAAATAACTTTTCAACTTCATCAGTCCAAAAGAAAGATGACTCAATATTATGATTCCCATCAAAAGAAGGGATCCTAATCTCATCAGGGTTTGAGTTTCCTCCTCTTTTGTCATGAATAAATTTAGAAATCTGTCTCTCCTATTCGATTTTGAAAGTCTGCCTCTCCTATTAGGGTTAGAAATAACGAAACTCCTTTGCCCATCATAAAACATTCCTCCATATTCATAATCATTATTGTAGTGATAGATGAGATTTCGTAATTCCTCTTTATAGAGAAATTCATTAAATTGAAGATGTTGTAGATGATATCTTGATGGTAGATGATGTGGTGGTGGTCGACGTGATAGTGGTTGATACGATTAACGATCATGTCCGCTTCGATACGTACCATCAGCCAGACTTTGATTATCAACCTGGAGAGTCATCTTTTTGATGGTGTTGCCCCTCCATCCAACAGTGCTCATCTTTGTGAAAAAGCTTTGCAATTCATCATCATCTCCCGCCATCATCAGAAAGTAGCCGTAGCTCTGATATCACTTGACGCGGAGCGGGAAGCGAGTGATCATACACGTATTTCAGCATTTTTATTATTGCATTCCTTAATTTATTCGTAATAAAACCTGTATTTAACTTTTCTTAATTGTCTTAATTATACAGATGTGATTAATGGAAGGAGAGGAGATCATCACAAATCTGGTTCAACTAAAGATTTTGTAGGATTTTATCACAAAAGAGGATTGGAACGTATACAAAGAAGATCGCAACGTCAAAAATGAAAAACCAACTGAAGATTAAAGTGTAGCAGAGAGCTACGGTCCATGCTGCCCTATGATCTGGTCCATTGGCCAGATCTAGACTGCATATCCACGACAAAGGTCACAGATCTGCAGTTTTGTATGAAAGTTGGGGGAGCATTTGATTCCTCTATCTGTATACTCTCTCCCTATCCTTTTTCGCCTATAAATACTGTAAATTCAAAAGGAAGATGGGTACCAGAGAGCAGAGAGCTTGGATTAAGATTTTACTTTAGTTTAACATAGACTTTCTTTTTATTTCTTATGTAATTTTTAGTTTTTATGTAGTTTAGATTAGAGAGAGATTCATGAGAGAAATTGAGAGAAAAGTTGCATTGAGAGTGACACCAATGTAAGTTTTTTCATTTTTTTATAGTTTCTTTATTTAATCAAGGTTACATTTTATTTTATTCTTTTGTGTTGTTCTTTTGGTATTTGCCTTCTTTGCTTGATTATTTTATTCATATGAATTTATAGCATCGCAATAGCCTTGCTATTGCTGGTGTCATCGATAGCTCATGATGATGGGTTCCTCTTTTTAATATCCGTATCATTTCATACTTGCTCTTCGATGTTTTGATAATGCGATGTGGACGGTAACTGGATCCGATCTGTTGGGCTATGCGCTGAATGCCTTCAACACATGATAAACCTTCACTAAAGATCAAGGTAAGGAATCAACAAAAAGAGGTAATACTTACTTTTGTTTCCTTTCTTTCTTTTGGATTTTTAGTTTTAAATGATCTTCACAAACCAATATCACTTCTTCTTTATTCTCTTCTTGATACTCTCTTTTCTAGCTTAACTTACTTTTCTTTTGTTTCTTTTTAAAACTAAGAAGAAACTTTTAGCCGGATTTTTAGTAAACTTAAAAAAAATATCAAAATGCTTCTATCTCTTTCCCTCGTGGATCACGACCCCATAGCCATTTGCTTTACCGATAGTATTGAGGAACCTAACACAATTTTATCATCAATTTTAAACTCTGTTTTTTTATACAGGTTTTGTCTCAATCAAATTTTGGTGCCGTTATCGGGGAGGAACGGTATTTTTTTTTATTTACTAAAGGTTAACTTTTTCTTCTCTGTTTTTATGTGTAGTTGTAAATTTCAGAAAGCTAAAAGCTACAGTTGACATATTGCTACTTTGTGACTCTGCCCAAGAAGGTAGAGCACCAGAGCCATCTACATTGTCACGGAAATGCGGCATAAGCCGCGTTTGCGCGGTAATATAGGAAAGACTACTAACCTGCTTTCTTGCAGGTTGCATGAATTGCAAAGTTCAGTCTTTTGCAGATATTATTTTTTTTGTTTAACTTACTGTGCACACTGTTTTTAATTCAATAATAATTTAATTGTTTGTAAAAGTTAAAAAATGGTGAGAATGTGCAACTAGGCATTTGTTTAATTCATTACTTTTTATTACTGTTGAACAGTGATGGAGGAAAGGTACATCTACATCACATGTAGCTTAGGAAACACACTTGTATGATATTTTTTTCAGTGTTATTTTTAGCTATATTTATGCATATGCGCACTAAAATGATTTAAAGGCTTAACCGATAAACAAAATAAGGTGGGGAAGACATTACTCTTTTTAGCCCAAAAACCATCTCCTCACTAACTAGCACAATCAAAAATTAAAATTTAGTATATGTTGCCCTAAGTATATCTCGGACTAAATAGGGGATGGACCTCGGGAGAAAATTGTTAGAGTTTGACTCTCGTTAAATCGGTGTCTAAGGGAGGGATTAAGAGGTAAGTTCTCGAAAATTAGTGTTTTGATATAATTAAGGCCTGTTGCTCTGCATCTGTAACACCCCGATCCCAAGGATACGGAGACGTTATGGCGACGTACATACGCGAGGTGAAAATACGCTCACGCGTACGTTAAGCCTCAGTACAGTACATAGCCTTCATATATACATGAGTTCCAGCATGATATAAGTACAAGAATACCTGCAGAAAGAGGTGAGTGATCATAACAGATAGAAAAACTGAGAGAAATACGATAATATAAATAAAACACAACTGTACCTATGAATGGTCTCGATGAGGAATCTCCTATGTGAACCCACTGGACTATCTGACAATACGGTAACTCGGATCTCTAACCTGGGCACACAAACCCAGGGTCGTCAGAAAGCGACCTAGTGAGTGGTAAAATGAAGGAGGCAGTAATATATATAATAGTAATACAAGCACGATACTAAGATATAATACATGATGTTGTATTAGTGATACCATATAATAAGCATATAAGAAGCAGTAGAAATATATAAACATGTCCTCTTTTAATACCATCACTACCTAGCCGGTTATCATCGGGTCATGTCTATAGTCGTATCCTGTTTATATAATACAGAATGTTGTCTAGTGGTGACGTGATAGAAATGAACATGCAGATGGGCATATGCAATATAACCAGAATACGGTGTTGTGCATATACAGTAATGATGTCTGTAAAGAATACAGGAAACAGAGCATATGCAATGCAGAGTATACATGTACATGAGTAGGATGCCACTACCGAAAGTATAACATGTACCAGGTAAAGTATCAAAGTATACATGTAACATGATAGCAGATAAAATCAGAAACAGTAACAAGATAGCATACATGTATCAGGCGAGTCATGTAATTATACAATAGTAGCAATCAGTACCACCTGGTATTTTAATCAATCTCTTCCAGTGTCCCATACCACTGGCAGTTCATACTGGAGCCCGCACTCTAGTCGAACCCATCCGGACATGGCCTACGGGTACCATTATCCAAACGAGAGAGTAACCAAATAACAAGTGTTCCCGATGTCACTATTGTGCATACTGTTTTATTATGTTAATTGGAAACCCATGGTCGAGGAGTTCTTATCGGGTGGGTGTATCCCGTACATACCCGGGACAACGGCCTTATCAGATCCCTGGCTGCTGAGACCAAGGCCAGCCCGCCAGAGCTGTAACATGTAACGGGAAATCTCAATGAGCTAAAACAATAACGGGATGCTCATGAGTAACAGATGGTAGCCAGCACTACCCCGTCCCCTGCAGTGGGACGAACAATGGATCCAGACATCCACCCGATATGATCTAATCAACCGTCAAGTCTCCCCCATACCCAAGTTATCATTATTATCTGATATGTCAAGTATACAATGTCACAAGAACAAATACATGATACGGGTAACATGATAACTGGACCTGAGCTCTGTTGATAGCATAGAACATATAACGGGAACAATATAACGGAAAATGGGAACAATATCACTGGAACAATATAACGGGAACAATAGATGTGAAATTCCACATATCGCATATCAACAGCTCTCAAATCCAGTAACGAGAATATCCATATCAGCAACATGAAACAATCATATAACATGAATACCGTAACATGGAACAATCGTACATGTAGCATGAACGGGGATCCATATGACAAGAATAGAGAACCCTACATGCATGTGTAGCAGTAATCAGTAGAACAATACTATGGCCTGCGGTACTCCGTGCATTGGTATGCGGTAGTCAGTGCATTGGTATATCCGTGCACTCGTGGAACATCCATGTGTAGCAATAATCCGTGTACTATATCTGGGTAGTACTCGTACATGTTATAATAGTGATCAGTGTAATCATCTACTACCATGTCCATTGAACTACAGTATTCGTGTAATGTGGATACCAGTGCGTGAAGGTGTCTAGCATGCATGTCGAGTAACAGTGTAGTGTCACCGAGTATCGGTGAATCAGAATGACAATATAACGAGGAACGTGGGATCACAATATCTAGTGGTACATGTACATGTAGTACCAGTGTTTCGTGTGAGGCAGGTACCGGTAATCCTACCGAATGGAGTATCAGACATCCCTATTTGTCCCAACGGTCAAATGTTATTCTAATCGAGCATTTTTACACGATTATTCTATCAGTGACAATTTATGAATCGGTATTTACAGTTTTACAGTGATTAACCAGTAATCATGTTTTATTTACATAAAGCAACAAAGTGCAATAAATATACTAAAAAGATAAGTTATAAAATAAAAACACTCACAAACTAGCCATAGGAAGGTAGCTCTCTTTCCCACGCTCGCAACGGATCCAGAATCGTCCCAATCGGAGTCCGGATGCTCCCGATATCACCCGAATACTAAATCATAACAAATAGGGTTCAATATGTAATAAAAATATTTAAATGCAAATAAGAAATATTAGCAGGGGGTTTTCTGAAAAGTTACCTTTATTGGGTTTGAATGCGGGTTTGGGCTCATAACGGGTCGGGTTTAGATCCACAACCCAAACCCATTGACTTAAGTGGAAGTGGGTTAGTGGGTTAATGAGTAGGGCTTCTTGGGTAACGGGTTTTCACTCAACCAATAGTCTTATAGTGGGTTCGGGTGTGAACCCGAACCCAACAACACACACACACTCAACTGCGCGCGCACACACACACAGCCACACACACACAACAGCATACACACACACACACACACACACTCAACAGCGCGCGCATACAGACACAGCCACACTCCCACACACAACAGCAAACACGTACACACACACTCTCTCACAACAGCACACACAACACACAACACACACACCACACACAACACACACACACAACACAGAACACACACACCACACACAACACAGACCACACACACATACACACAGAGCAGCAGCAGCAGCAGCGCTGCTGCTGCTGCGCCCGCCGTGGCCGGCCACTGGCTGGCTGGCCGGTCTGGCCGGCAGCGCCCGCCGCGGCCCACGCCGGCGGCGCCCTCCACGGCCCACGCCGGCGCCATCTCCCGCAGTCCACGCTGGCGGCAGGGGAGAGAAAAAGATGGGAGAGAGAGAATTTACCAGGGAGAGAGAGAGAAGAAAAAGAGAGAGAGAGAGAGAGAGAGGAGAGTGAGAGAGAGATTTTGAGAGAGAGAGAAAGGAGAGGGAGGTTTTGGGGGGAGAGAGAATTTTAAAGGGGGAAAGGCGGTGGCTAATGGCGGTGGGGGGAAATTCTCTGGAAAAAGCCAGAGAAGAGAAGAGAAAGGAAAAGAAAAGAAAAAGAAAACTAAAAAAAAGTAATATTTAAATATTATAATATTGGCCCAAAATGCGACTAGCTCTGAACGGTGTCCAAAAATTACAGAAAATAGGAAATATTATCCTGAGACGTAAGATGAAGACGGTTTCCAGAAACTCGATCTGGTTTGTAAATTAAAAATCCCGGAGTGTCTCGCCGATACGGGCGACACCAGTTTGGCCGGATTTTTCAGAAATTCAGAAAAATCTCCAAAAATATCTTAAGGTAGATAATACGATTCTAAGACACATGGTGAAAGCAGATTCTCAAAATACAACTCTGTTTGTGAAATAAAAATCGTAAAGCCGCTTATCGGTATAGGTCGACACCGACTACGGAGATTTTCCAAAATAATCCAGAAAAATTCCAGAAAATTCTGAAAAATCGAAAATATTAGAAAATAATTTTTGAAACTAAAATCGTCTCAATCTAACTACCAGAAAGGTCAAATCAATATTATACGTCTTATCGCGTACCGATACTGTGATACGTACATCAGGGAGCAGGGGTTACAGCATCGCATAAGTTTAATCAACCAAGTATGCGGGATTAGTTTTATTTGACTCAATCTACTCTCCAATCTCAATATTATGAACAAGATTAGAATAACCATCTCAACTCTTCATCGAGTCAGGGGGATACAACTCTCCCGAGGAATATCGTGAATCACCTTTTCAACATACAACTTCATATACTCCATTTCAAGATCAACCGATAAAGAAAATTCGTTAGAAAAGGATATAGAAGCCTTGCATGAGTCCAGGCGACAATTTCAAAACATGATAGACTCACAATTTCAACAAAACTTCAAAATTCAAGATCCTTAATCTATTTTTCAAGTCCTACCAGAACAAGAAGAACCGATTGACTTGGGATATAGTTTAGAAGACTTGACTCAGATTCAAAATAATTCCAACCAATCTATTAATTTGAGATAGTTAGATCAGTTATGCAACCTAATGATTGATAAGTGTGAGGAAACTCTACCTAACACATGTTTAATCATTCATGATTTCGTAACCATATTGATGGAACCAAGAATCATGGTGTATTGAAAATTATAACCAAGATTCAATTTCATCAAACCATCTTGAGCTTAACTAATTCCAAGCCCTTGACAGATTGGCAAGTTTTTGCTTCAATGATATTGAACTTGAACATGGATATGAACTCGATCTTTAAGTTTGTAATTCAGTTTCAAATTTCGAATTTATGTTGACACCAGTATCCTTATCCAATTTAGCTCACATTATTGAGTCAACATTGATTTTTGTACTCATAAATCTTGAAATTGAACCACCTATTTTGGAAAGCCACACTGCATTAGTAGGAAAAGAATGTAATTTTAACTCTTAGTTTTGGACCTAACTCTTGAACTAAATTCGACACTCGAAGCTAAACTTGATTTAAGTCATATTCCCAAGTGAGTTTTGGTTCCCGTTCCTTTCATTCTGAAGCTCAAATCATCTATTTTATTGAATCACATTTCTTTATTGGGCCAAGTTGTAGAATATTATGACTCTAAGATGATATTCTAAGATTGGTCGTATAACCCAAATAATTTTCATGTAGCATCTTCCATGATCCTAATCAAATTGGGGTTATAAAAATGTATATAGAAAAGAGGTCAAAAGTGGGTTCCTTGAAACTTCACATTATTTAGATTGGGCAGTAACGCTTGCCTCAATCCGACCACCACTGGAACCACCACTTTGAGGTAACATCTTTCCTTCTCTTTCTTCTTTTTTCATGCATATATACATTCATTCATCATTGAGGACAGTGCATGAGATAGGTATGGGGGAGGGTCTACTAACATAGGTTTTTATTTTTTAAATAAAAAAAATTATTTTCTTTTCTTTTAAAAACTTTTTGAAAGAGATACAATATTTTGACTTATTTTTGTAAGAAATTAAGTTAATTTTAAGGACTAAAAAAATCATAAGTTAAACTTTTTTATACTTGGTCAAGATAAGATTATTTGTTTGATTTTCAAGTTTAGGAAGAAAAATTAAAAAAATAATTTAATTTTAATTTTTACCTTGATGAAATATGCATTCTTTATACACTTACACACTTAGGATTCAAAACAAAATATCTTGTGCCTTATAAAAAAAATATCTCTATATATACACCAAAAATTCTCTGATTAAGCTGGGTATTTGTGTCTCATAAAGCATAAGTATTCACGCCTAAAAATAGTTCATATCATAAATAAAATCCTTAGTATTGTGGTATTGTTTCCTCGAGCTCTTAAGTACTTAGGGTATTTTCTCACTCGGTGCCCGAGGATCGCCCAATTTGAGAGTCATCGACTAAAGGCTCGTTATGGGCAAACTAGAAAGCCTAATAGAACTAAGAAATATTACTGTCATAATATATAAAAATAAAACATAAGAATTATAATTGAAAATCTTTAGTCAAAATATTCACGGTCACAAAGGTGCAAATGGTTTTAGGTAAAATAAAAGACTAGGTGAGAATTACAGTTTTAATTCTTACCTAAATTGAAAATAAGTTTTTAAATGGAGACTAATTTTAGGAATGAATAGTTATAATAATCCTAAAGACTTATAAATTAGTTGAATCTTTGCAAGAATACTTCAAATATGTTTTTTTACTTTATCAAAATGTATTTTCAAAATACTAACACATTGTTTTTTTTTATAGATTTGTGGTGTAATTCACTAAAAACCCTCACGAGATAAAACTCATCCTCTAGGGGGAACCTAGAGGTTTATCGGCTTATTGCACGTGCTAAGTGAAACCGTGATTCTTACAAAAGTGAGTTAGATTATATTAGCTCTGTTTTTATTTATTTGTTTTGCTCGAGAACGAGCAAAAGATAGATATGGAGGTGTGATTGTACACGTATTTTAGCATTTTTATTATTACATTTCTACACTTATTTCGTAATAAAATATGTATTTAACTTGTCTTAATTGTCTTAATTATGTAGGTGTGAATAATGGAGGGAGAGGAAATCATCACAAATCTAATCCAAATAAATTAGATTTTGGAGGATTTTTTTATCACAAAAGAGGATTGGAACATATACATAGAAGATCTCAACGTCAAACTGAAAAATCAACGGAAGAAAAAAGTGCCACAGAGAGCTACGACCCACGTTACCCCAGGATCTGGCCCGTTGCTGGATCAAAGCCGCGAATCTGAGGCAAAAACCACAGATCCGCGGCTTTGTTATTTAAGTAAGGGGAGGGTTTGCTCCCCCTATCTGTATACTTTCTCCCCTATCATTTTTTGCCTATAAATACTGTAAAGTCAGAAGGTAGACGGGCATCAGAGAGCTGAGAGTTAGGATTAGGATTTTTCTTTAGTTTAACTTAGTTTTTCTTTTTATTTCTTATGTAATTTTCAGTTTTTATGTAATTTAGATTAGAGAAAGATTCATAAAAGAAATTGAGAAAAATTTTGTATAGAGAGTGACACCAATGTAAGTTTTCTCATTTTTTTTTAGTTTATTCAATCAAGGTTACAATTTGTTTTATTCTTTTGAGTTGTTCGTTTGGTATTTACCTTCTTAGCTTGATTGTTTTATCCATATAAATCTATAGCGTCGGAATAGCCTTGCCATTGCAAGTTCCACCGATAGCTCATGATGATATATTCCTCCCTTTAGTGTCCATATCATTTCATACTTACTCCTCAAAGTTTTGATGATGCGATGTTGATGGGAACTGGATCCTATCTTATGGGCTATGCACTGCATGCCTCCAACACAAGGTAGACCTTCACCGAAGATCAAGTTAAGTAATCAATCAAAAGAGGTAAGTATATTTACTTTTATTTCCTTTTTTCCTTTTAAATTCTTAGTTTGAAACAATCTTTACAAGCCAACATCACTTCTTCTTTATTTTCTACTTAATATTCCCTTTTCTAACTTAACTTAGTTTTCTTTTCTCTCTTTTCAAAACTAAGAAGAAACTTTTAATCGAATTTTTAGTAAACTTAAAAAGAATAGCAAAATGTCTATCATTTTTTCTTCTTGTGGATCACGACCCATATAGCCACTTGCTACAGCCATAGTATTGAGAAACCTAGCACAATTTCATCATCAGTTCCAAACTCTATTTTTCTGTGCATGTTTTGCCTCAATCAGCGAATGACACTGGTTAGATCTCGTTTTAGCGCCAATGAACTCTGAAGAGCCTTCAGATAGGGGTCTTACTCGAATCTACGAGCAAACAACTCGAATCCACGAACGATATAAGAAAAAACTCAAAGTTTATTGCTTAAAAAATAATGATAAATACACAGGATACAAGGGCCTATTTGTAGGCTTTTGAAGAGTACTATTCCTATTAGGAAACTAATACTAAAAAAACAAAAAAATTCAAAAAAAATTGAAACAATTTGGAATCCAAAACGGACTATAAAGCCAACTCCTAGATAGCATCGATACGGTGATATACAATAAGGTTGTCGACAGCTGAAGGGTACTTTTGACAATCAAATGGCAGACAGTAAACCCCATACTTTCGAGAAAAGCCTATCGACGGGCCAGATGAAGAGTGTTGTTGACATATCAGATTATTTGGTTTGCTGATTGTATTGCCTTGTACCTTGATCTACTACATCACATTGAACATATATAATTTGATCCTTCAAAAGGGAAAAGAAAAAAGAAAAAATGAAGCCACTGGGACACCCTCAGTGAAGTCATGGCTTTTCCTCTCCACCGCACTTGTTTCATTTACAGATCTCACTCGTCCACCCTTGTCTGGATCTCCCACCAGCATACATAATTCTAAATATACTAGGCTATTTAGAATATATAATTATAGAATTGGTGGACAACGCAGTCATGCACATGATGATAAAACTATATACACTTAACATCAACCATAAATATGAAGTAGGAACATTTTTAGATACTAGTGATTTCTTGACATTGATGGTTGATGCTTTTCACAGAAACTGTTAAAAAAAATTGAAAGTGTGTCACACTGTTTCCATGCTTTTCGCAGCGACTCCAAAATCAAATGGTTTACTCTAAAATCAAATGGTTTAATCTTAGTTTTCCTAGGATCACGTCAGCTAAAAGATTTCCCCTAGTATCTCTAATCCTAATAAAACTAGTATTCAGGTTTCGGGAACAAATCTAAGATAAAAAGTAATAAAAATCTCAATCGTAGCGAAATACGAAAACAACTAAAGTTTCCAAGAATAGGGTAGCATTTCAAACAACATTGATAGGTAAAGAAAACTTGAAGCAAAGAAAGAAGAAATAGAGAGAGATGCAGAGAGGGCAAGAGAGATGAGTTACATCGAGCAGATTTCTACTCTTGGAAAGGGGAGCAATGCAACTGAGAGCCTTAGAAAACTTCGATGTCGCGACGGTACGATATTGCTAGTGGCAATCAAATCAGCGGTGGATCCCTTTTCTTCATCGGTGACCAAGCGAGAACGAGAGCATGATCCTAGACAAGCTCTTCGGCTGCCCTGACATCATCCAATTGATCAACACAGCTCACCAGCGATGGAGCCATGTCATATAACATGCATCTTAAGTATGCTCCTTCTCGTAGTAGCCTCTCCGATCTCATCGATTCAGGCTAATTGCATCTCAATTTTATATTATTATCATCATATTTACACATTTATCCTTAATTATTCTTTATTTAACATTATGATCTAGCTCACTTTTTTATTAGGTTGTGTAGTTACTTGAAAGACAAAAAAAAGAATACAAGAAGCTTCTATTTTATCTCAAATCCTATCTAAATTTGAATTTCAATTTTAAATCAATTTGAAATCATGAGGAGGAAAGATAAGGATACAAGAAGCTTTTATTTTATCCCAAATCCTATCTAAATTTGAATTTCAATTTTAAATCAATTTGAAATCAAGAGAATGAAAGAATATATCATCATCTTTAAAATTCAAATTCAAAATCAGAAGATATACTTCTAGAAGATGGATGGAATAAATCTAATCCTAATAGGGATAAGGAGGATAATTTAAATTAAATGGAGTTCAAAATCAATTCAGACTCGGATTTATACTGGACACTTCTTAGTATTCGGAGTATAACGTTCGCTATAGATATTCAAATCTGATGATAAAAGGTGCTACAGAAAGATGACTTGAAGGGATACAATTCTTAATTTGATCACTCTGTCCAATTCAGTCCTCTGATGAGATATATTTAGAAATTAATATGCCAACTTGTTGCAGAATTAAATTCCTATATTGAATTAGAATTAAGTTAAACCTTCTAATTGTCATATTGTGATTAGCTCTAAGGCCTATTTAAAGAGCTAAAATCTCTCATAATCAAGCATCTCCATATCAGATATCATAATTAGCTATTTTTATTCAGTTTCTCTTCTAAATTTCTATTATAATTTTTAGGGTCTAGTTCTAATTCAAACTTTGTAAAGAAGAAGGAGGCTCTTGTAATTAAAGGTGACAATATCAATAACAAGATTTTTTTTCAATTTATTTTTATTTAATTATTTTCTTTACTTGCTTTCTCTTTTACTATATTTTCTTTAGATTCTCTCATGAGTAGCTAATCTTTTTCATGGCATATTATTCTCTACCCATCACTACTTCTAGTTCTATGTTAGAATAAGCCGATTGGATCTTACGCATGCTTAAACCCTAGAAATAACTAATACTCTTGAAGATATATGACGATAGTTAAATCTATTATTTGCTAATACTTCCCAATGATTTTTCTAATTCTATGCTTAGATAGCCTTGATAGTTTAATGTTGGTAATTCTTCTTATTCTATGCTTGAGAAACTTTGATAGTTTAATGATAGATCTTGATTAGTGATTATTTCAAATAGGGTTTCTCCATCTTATGCATCTTACTTGAATTGAATACGACTCTATGGTATAGTTTTTATGATTCAAAGTGAAGTTTAATCTAGTATAGGATAGTAAGTTAGTGGTGGTAGATGATTAGTAAGCCATCTTTTCTTGTTTCTAAAATCAAAAACCTAATCCAACCCAATTTTCACCATCATATTTCTATCTGTAACATTTAATATAGTATTTTTTAATATAAAGAAGAACAAGCTAACCAATCTAGTTTGTAAAAAGATACCGAAAAGCTTCCATCGCATTTTTCCTTGAGGATTGACCCCCTTAGCCCTTGCTACCGTGGATATATTGCAAGAATTCAGAGTTAGCATAAATCAGATAAATACTTTCCTAAACTTTGTATTTTTAAAAATCACAGGTCCCATTGAAGATTATCGAGTCCGTGCTTACACGAAGTCCATACTCAAAGGCTTTACCCACATCCGCCAGAAACAGTATGTGCATGCACTGGACATAAAGCCAGACAACATATTGGTGTGGACGACAACAAACGTGAAGATGTTGTAGGAAGGCAGAGCTGGGAATTCAGGCATAATAGCAGACTAGACTCGGGTTTCGTTCGACTGCTCAGTCAACCGAGAAAGCTAGCTGAGGACAGCGGTCGGCTGCTCGGCCGACCGCCTTACAACAGCAGATGAGTGAAGAAAAGCACAAGCTATCGATCAACCGGTCGATCGATCGATTAGAAGTAGAGAACCAAGTGTCAGTCGACCAGTCGACCACCCAGTCCACCAGCCAGAAGTAGGCGCAAGATCAGAGAGCTTGGTCAGATAGTCGGTCGACCGCTCGGTCGATCGACAATGCTGAGAAGACCTAGACTGGGTGGAAGCAGATCCAAGACCAGAGAGCCTAGTCTTATAGCCGGTTGACTACCCGGTTGACCGCCCGGTTGACCGGCAATGCTGAGAAAACCTGCCACTAGATGAGTATCTGTTGAATTTTTGAGTTCGATTAGGATTTTGCTTTTGTGTCCAATTTGGAATCTGATTGATTTTCTCTTTTTTTTTATTGTAATTTATGTACATTTTCTAAATAGGTTAGGACTTTATTGTAACCCTATAAAAGGCCCTTGTATCCTTTATTTTTGGTATCAAGTTTGTAATGAATAAATCTGAGTTTATCTAATTTTTCATCACTCATATGATAATAAGTTGGACAACCAAATACTCTAAGCATATCATAAACTAAAACAGCATTGGCAGATCATATCTCCATCAGAGTCTTACCTCCTATCATAGATGTGGCAACCTATTGATTAGATGGATAGCATACGTCATTGCATCTACTTAGAATGACTTGTTCAGCTCACTATAAGACAACAAGCACCGTATCTTCTCCAGCAAAGTATGGTTAAATTTTTCTGCCACCGCATTCTTTTACAGAATCTCTCGAATAAAGAAGTGTCTCTCAACACCTTCATCATGGCACAACTATAAAAACAGACCACTATTACACTCTCCTCCATTATTGGACGTAAGTATCTTAATCTTCCTGCCTGTCTTCAACTTTATTCTCCTTCTTCACTCCACAACGGTACATAGCATTGGCCCAGAGGCTCATCACTCTAGTTTTGATGATGATTAAGTCATATAGTTATAGTTTACTAATAATCTTGTGATATTTAGTTTTAGATATTTGATCAAGATATTAGTACGTGATTAGCTTCAACAAAGGAGTTTTAGAGCTTTCACGTGTTGATTCAAGAGCTCGAGCGTCAAGATCGCAACGAGTACTCGGTTGGAGTCAAGCTTATTAGATCGTGTTTGGATCGAGTCGACTTGGAGAAGAAGTTCTACAAGAAGATCTCAGTTTGTTTAGTTTAGATATATTTAGATCTTGTGTAAAGATTAGATAGTGTTGATACGCTCAAGTTCACATACACACGCAAGTTTAAAGTTTATTGGTTTTTGGTTTTCAGTTTAACCGGATTTGGATTTCATGTCAAAAACATAGATATAATATCTGTCATGTATATTAGATTATATCCATATATAATATGCTTCAAAGTTATTTCAATATAATGTTTTTGTTTCTAGACAAGTTTTGGAGAAAATTGTTTTCCGTTTCAAAGTTTGTTTTTTTGGAAAATACGATTTTTGTTTAAAGCCTAATTTCAATATCACAAAAATAGTTCAAATAGTTTATAATATGTGTTGAATTTTTGTCACACATATCTGTAGTTTAAAGATCTAATAAGAACTTATTTTTGTGAAATTTATGTGATTTTATGGGATTTAATTGAAGATAAAAAACAAATTTTTAATCCCTTAAAAAAAATTGGACCCGGCCTTCTACCGGTCGACCGGTCCGGTCGACCGATGTGCACAAACATGCACGGCAGTAGTGGCTGGTGGGCAGGTCGACCACCAGAGAGCTCTGCTCTCTGAAAATGGCCCCAGTCGATCGGGCGGTCGACCGACAGAGAGCTGCTGGTCTCTGTATCCAGTCCCGGTCGACCGGGCAGTTGACCGGTGGCTCAACGGTCATAAAAATGACCGTTGGCCGGTCGACCGGAAGGTCATTTCTGACCTTTCCTGCCTGCCAACGGGCAAAATTTTGAGAGGGTATAAATACCTATCTCTTGAGCTGGTTTCTTCATGGTTTTAGAGAGCAAAAATTTCCTATCTTTCTAAGTGTTTAACAGTAAGTTTTTAAAAGAGTTTTGGGTTTAAATATTTTATCTTTATTTGTTTTTAAAGGGTTAGAAAATTCAAAAAAAAGAGAAGTCTTTGGGAATTGAATTTGTTCTTCATTTCTATTGTAACGCCCCGATCCCGGCGATACGGGGTCGTCACTGCAACGTATATACGTAGGTCAGAACTACCCTCCCGTATATACGCTAAGCATCAGTACAGACAAGAATCAGAGTATGGAAGCAAATGGTGCATTATACATTCCAACACATATATATAATCACAGAGTTATCACCAGAGGTGATGAATATTACAATAATAATACATCACAGATATGCGCAAATGCGAGAATACAAAAGATATACATATATGAACAATATAAAAGGGAGCTCGCATACAAGTATACAAAGAAGTACAAGTATGAAAAGTATAAAAGGGCACTCACGAGTTTGCTAAGGGAAAACTCGAGAGGCACAAGGGGGTCTGGAAGGATGTGGCTCTGGAGGTCGGCTGGGGATCCACGCTACCGCTGCGCTACTCTGAGTAGCCACAGGGAGAAGCCACGCTCCAAGCTCCATGACCTGGACATGAGAATCCAGGGGAGTCAGTGAAACTCCCCAGGCGAGTATGATATAATGCCAGGTGGCGAATCAGGAGGAGCACAAGTGTCAAGTACAGAGGACAGGAGGGTTAGAACATAAGAGAAGTATATATATATATGAACGGTATAACATAATCATCAGGAAACCGGAAATCCAAGGTAAAACTGATTTCATGCAAAGTGATTTTATACGCTTAGGTCACGGTCCCATGAGACAAATACATCGAAGGAATAATCCAAACAAGGAAACCCTCATCTATATACCTTTATCTCATGCCACAGAATATCCAAGCGTATAGAATCAGAGTTGCAAATCATATGAAAGTCAAACAGGAATACAAAACGGGAATCATGACATGCATAGCAAGTGTAACAGGAATCAATAACTGGAATCTATTATTATTATTACTTGTCTGACTCATATATCTCGGTAAGTGACCTGGTGTACGGCCAACCCACATACATCCATATATAAGCTAGTCAAGGGTTGTTAACGGAAGCCGATGGAGAACTGATAGCCTTTCTTATAGTAGTTCCATACCCCTGGAACCGGTAGGTATAATCAGTAATATCATAACACTTTCGCCATTGTATATATATATATGTATATATATATACTTTAATTCCGTCACTATAAGCAAGGTATCATTCCGGCATCCATCACTTCCTCCCATACCCATACAAGTTGTCCTTTTTATCGCTTATTAACATAATTATCAGAGTTATCAGAGTTCGGGAATGAGTCATATCATAACAGTAATACATAACAGTGGTCAGTACATAACGGTAATCAGGTACTACATTCCCTTTATCATGATAATTATGAGAATCGGTGTATCATGCTTGGTGTCAAGAGATAGCATGATAAGCGGTGATGTATATCAAGTAACATGCATACCAAGAGATTGATAACAGTCAGGTAAGCCAGGTCATGACAAGAGGGTCTGGTCAAATAATAGCATGTCAGGTGGTCAGGTGGTAATATACCAGATGTCAGGTGATATACATGGGTTAAATGGAAACATGCAACTGATATGTCTGAGGCAATAACATGGCAATGATAACACAACAGAAATCTAGAAGTCAACGACCACGAAGGGTCGGCCACGCATGGTATAAAAGCATCAAAAGATATAGAAATTAAATACATGAAAATAGGAAGTGAAATACTTATCGTTCCGACGAAACTGGAAACTCAAATAGATATAAGAGAAGAGCGAGACTACTCGCATACAAGAAAGTAGCGAGTGAGAATACTCGCCTAAACCTCAAAGCGCCGAAAGATCCGAAATCCACGAAATCCGGGGCACGCCATAAACTATGATATATATATGTAGAGTGAAGAGGAGAGAGAAGGAGAGAAGTGAAGATGATGTTAGTCAAGATACAAGTCAAGAAGTATAATATACAACATATAAACCAAGTATAAGATCCAAGTTTGAGAAGGTAAATAACTGTAACAAACAGACAGAATTAGTCGACTAGGGTAGGATGAGTAGTCGACTAATAAAGGGGTTAGTCGACTAACAGTCTGGTATAGTCGACTAATACTGGGTTCCAGAGAGTTGATATTCTGATTCAGGAAAAGTTAGTCGACTAGGGTCATAGGGGTAGTCGACTAACAGACATGACAAGTCGACTGATAGTTAGGCTAAGTCGACTAATACTGTGATACAGAGAGTTAAGGTTTTGGTCCAGGAAAAGGTAAGTCGACTAGAGTAGTAGGAGTAGTCGACTAGGGGTCTTAAGTCGACTAATATTTATGATGAGTCGACTAGGCCGAGAGTTAGGGTTTCTGGTTCAGGTAGGATTAGTCGACTAGGGTAATTCAGGAGTCGACTAGTAGTGGTTTCCAGAGAGTTGAAGTTTGTGTCCAGAAAAGGTTAGTCGACTAATAAAAGGGGTAAGTCGACTAAATCTGTGATTTCCAGGAAAACTAAGTTTCAGCTAAGGATTCTAGTCGACTAGGTTCTAGGTCAAGTCGACTAATCGTGGGAAAACAGCAAACAGAACAGATTTTCTAGGGTTTTGGTTTGATGGTCAAAATGTGATTTTGATGGCATATGTACACAAAATAAGAAGATACAAGTATACTAGGAATGAAATAAGTCTTGGTGATGAAGAACACTTACCTAAAGAAGTACAAGGTGATGGAGTGGTGGTGGAGGTGATGGAAGTTGATGATGAAGAAGATGGAGGAGTCCTTTGGTGTTGTTGATGCCCTTGTGGTTGCTTCCATGGTGATGAAGGAGGAAGAAGATGGAGGGAAGAGGTTGGAGTAGTTGTGGTGGTGGAGATGAAGAAGATGGAGGTGGCTAGGGTTTGGCCCTTGATGAAGAGAAATGAAAAGGAAAGGGGTTGAAATGAAAAGGAAATGTATATATGGGATTTGGATTTTGTAAAGGTGTTGCAATTAAATGAAAGGGGAGGGCTTAATTGCAAAGTGGAGGTGAGGTGAGTGTCCCTCTCTTGGCCACTTGGCCGGCCATGGGATGAGGGAGAGAGAAATGCATTTAATGGGGTAGGTGGGAGTTGGTGGAATAAGAAAAAGGAATTTGGAATTTTGGAAAATAGGAAAAGTGTGTGGTGGAAGTTAAAGGAAAGGAAAGAAAGAAAATAGGAAATGGGAAAGAAAATGGAAAAGGGAAGAAATTCTCTTGGAATAGAAAATGAAAATAATGGAAGTGGCGGCTTCCCGGGATTCAGTAGTAGATACAGAAATCTTTCGGGAAAATACCGGAATCGTCCGAAATTCAAGTATCTCGGAACGACCCGAAATAATTACCAAAAATCAATAATAATATATAAAGACCGATAGTGAAATCCGTTTGAAGAAATACTTTATAGTTTTGAAACTAAAAATCTCGGAACCAGTTATCTACCAACTCCGGTGGAATTTTCATAAATTCATAAAATCCTCAGAAAAAGCATGTAGGTAAGAAATGTGATTCTAAGAAATAAAGTCTAAAGAATCATCATGAAATTCCAAACTGTTTGAGAATTAAAAATCCAGGAATCAGTCAGCGGCACTGGCCGACACCGGTTTTGAAGACTTTCGTTTTAATTCCAGAAAAATCTAGAAAATCATAGAAAATATATAATATTGGAAAATGATATTTAAAACTAAAATCGGTCAATTCTAATTATCATAATATCTAAATCGAGTAATACTCTAGGATCGGGCCTTCGGTTCAGACTAGGGCTGACTCCGAATCCACGAATCCAAATCCAAGACAAAACAGTCATATAAGGAATTCATAATACAGAATAAATACCGGAAACAAATCGAAAAAATACGACCGAAAATCTGAATACGCAACTAAGTACGTATTCCGGGAACGGGGTATTACATCTATTTTATCCTAGAAGTTTTCTCAAGTATTTTTCTTTGTGGTTTTGATTTTCAAACTCTTTATTTTCTCACACTTGAGCTATCATATCTATCCTATCTATTAGGATCATGTCTTTGTGGGAAAATTGGTTTGTGGTTAAGTAAGACCACCAAGAGTTGTAAACCTTCTTTTATTTGAGTTCCCTATTGTGTAGAGGTGAGTGTGGAGGTTGTGTTGGTATCCCTCTAAGTGTAGAGGTGATTGTGATTTGAGTGTTGGCTTTGAGCCTTATCCCTCTAGTGTGAGGTGATTGTTGTTTGGCTTTGTGTCTATCCCTCTAGTGAGAGGTGATTGTTGTTTGGCTTAGTGCCATATCCCTCTATTGAGAGGTTGATCTTGTGTGGCTTAGCGCCTTGCCTCTTGTGTGGAGGTTGTTGGTGTTTGAGAGAGAAGTTATGTACTCCAAAGTTGTATTACCCAAATTCTCAGTGGAGGTTCCCTGTGTGGGAAGTCCTGTGTGGACAATATAGTAGAAATCCTTCTGTGTGAAGGCGGGAACGTAAAGCAGTGGCACGAATCTCGAAACATATCTTGGTGTTTGAGTTTGATCCACTATCTTTACGCTCTTTCTCTTATATTGTGCCTTGCATTATTTCATATTATTCATATCATACTTATGTGCTTGGTATTGCTTGTGTGTGCCCATACTTTTGTTCAACCAAGAGAGCTTCAAATAGCACCTCAACTCTTATTTAGAGGAATTTAGAGGAGATAGTCCAGAGCCCTTCACCGGGAATTCGGCTACACTCTTTGGTTACACTAAGTGTGTTGCAATTTGTTTTTAATTCAGCATCATTTGTCATTAGATTAGCCTTATACCTATTCACCTCCTCTCTAGGTGTACTTTCAATTGGTATCAGAAGCTACTCTCCTCATATTAGGTTTAATCACCTAGGAGTGAGATCTTGGTTAGCTAATCTAGTTTTGTATTTGTACACTTACTTGTTTACACACTCATGGATTACCTTGCCCCTCCCATGTTTGATGTTTCTAACATCGATATGTGAAAACTTAAAATGAGTATGTATCTCAAGACCCTAGGAATGCATGTTTACCTTGCCGCTACCAAGAAATCTTATCTTGGTAATAGCACGCATATAGAGGCCAATGCACAAATCATTGAGGCACTTAGGAGCACTCTAAGTAAAAATTATCTTATGACTGTTTCTAATTGTGATTCCGCCTTTGCAGTATGGAACACCTTGACCTCTCCAAAGCTTCAAATATCAAACATTGTGGAGAAAGAATCTAGTGAGGATGAATCCGAACATGCTTGCTTACATGGTCTGGGATTTCAACTCCAACAATCAAGCTATATATATATATATATATATATATATATATATATATATATATATATATATATATATATATATATATATATATATATATATATATTTCTTCCCTTAGTTTACTTAGGCTTTCTAGTTTACCCGGGTAGTGAGCTTTTAACCGATGACTCCCAGACCAGACAGTTTTAGGGCACCAGATGAGAAAATATCCCTCAGGTTTAAGGCCTCGAGTAACAAGGCCACAAAACTAAGGGGGATTATTTGTTTTTTTTGACCACCATTAGGCGTGAATAATCATACTTCTTGAGGCATAATTATCCAGCTTAATAAGTGATTTTTTTTTCGTATATATTTTTTCTTTTTATTTATTTTTGCTTTATGGCATTTTAGGTCTTTGTTTCCATCCCAAAAATTGTGTTTGCATAAAGTGTAAATTATCTAAGGCAAAAAAATTCAAGATAAAATTATCTCCCTAATCTTTTATACTTAACCTATAATTTTAAACAAGATCTATTATTTCAACTAAGTTTAAGATGTCATAATTAAGGTTTCCTTAATTTCTAAGATCATCTTAATTTTCTTAAAAATAGATCAAAACATTGTCTATTGTTTCAAAAAGTTCTTAAAGAAAGAGAAAATTCCTATACAAAAGGGAAGATTTTTAAAAAGTATCCTAAAAGAAGTGAAAAAAAAGAAAATGTAAAAACTCTATGTTAGTAAACCCTCCTCCACACTTATCTCATGCATTATCCTCAATGCATTATGATTATGTATGCAGGAAACAAATAGATAGGGAAGGAAAAATCACCTCAAGGTGGTGGTTCCTGTGACCGTCTGATTGGTCCACAAAATGCGGCCCAATCCAATTTTCGTAGAGTCCAGAGGAACCCACCAAAGACCTCTATAATACAACCCATTATTATGATGTATATATGAATGATTTTTATTAAAAATTTAACCCCATCTAATTTCTAAATTTTCAAAATAATTTCAGTCAAATTTATCAAGACCCTTGTCCCAGAATGGAATGATTGATTTAAACTCAGGAAGTACAGGAACTAATACCGAATCAGGAAAAAGACTGGAGTCAAGTAAAGGTTCAGGAGTCGAGATTGGTTCATGAAGTGGGTCCAAATCAAGAAGTTGAAACTCAAGTCCACATTCATTTCCCCATGATGGAATGTGACTTCCTAAGGTTGATGATTTCAGTTCAAGAATGACAGGTGTAGAATCAAAACTGATTCTAAATTATTACTCAAGTTGGGTAACAAAATCGGAGTCAATTTTGATTCGAGAATTTGAACTGGATCATAAATCTGAGAATCTAGGTCACATTCCACATTGAGTTCAATTCCATGAGAACTTGCCAATTTATCAATGGGACTTTTAAAAGTATGAAATTGGTCAAGTTCAATATGATGATCATAAATGTTGGTGATTCAATTTCATAATGGATTGGCACTGGATCCAATGTTGACTCGAAAAAATGCCTGAAATCAAGTAAAAAAAACCTTCGTCATTATGAAATCAGGCAGTGAAATTGAATTACCAAGTTGAGATTCAGGATCATATTCATGCTCAAGTTCAATCTTAGGAAAATGATAACTTGCCAAAATGTCAATGGTATTTTCAACAGTCAGAGTTTGGCCAAGTTCAGATGGGTGTTCTGAAATTGAATCTTGATTTTCAAAATAATAAGAGTCCTGATTCAAATCAATAGAGTTAGAGATATATGAATTGGCCAAAGGTTGATAATAAAGAGCTTCCTCATTCCTATAAATATTGACCAATTGACTTAATTGTTGTTTAACCTATTGATAGACTATGTAGAAGATTTTTGAAATTGTAGCGCGGACTCTTATAAGATTTCTATACTCTTTTCTAGATGTGATGTATCTTCAAATGGATGCTCTAGAAAGGTAGTATAGGAGTCTTGGTTTCCTAAACAACAAGAGTCGTGGGTCAAATTGATAGAGTTAAAGATTTCTGGATTGGTCAAAGGTTGATAAGAGAGAGTTTCTTTGTTCCTATAAATGTTGATCAATTGACTTAATTGTGTTTCCAACCTATCAATAGACTGAGAAGAAGATTTTTGAAATTGTAACGCAGACTCCTGCGAAATTTCTATGTTTTTTTCTAAATGTGATTTTTCTTCAAGTGAATGGTCCAGAAAGGGAGTATAAGAATCTTAGTTTTGGAAAGATAATGAAGATTGTGAGTCCAGCATATTTTGAGATTGAAGTTTGGACTCACACAAGAGTTCCTTACTTGTTTCCACGGCAGATGGTTGTTCATTATGAGGAGGTAAAACTGAGTAAGACTCTTGAAAATATTGTGAAATTGGAGAGGCTAACATTTTCTGATATTGTCGCTCGGCCTCTTGCAAGTTGGTTTCTATACTCTTTTCTAACTCAGATTTTTCTTCAATGGATTGGTCTAGAAAAGGAGTATAGGAAAAGAGATTGGGGACTGAATATTGTAAGGACAAGGTGGATATGGTGGACAAAGAGGTTGAAAATTTGACTCGGGGGAGGTGAATCTAGGAAATACTGACTTGGGAAATGCGGCATAAGCCGCGTTTGCGCAGCAATATAGGAAAGATTACTAACTTGCTTTCTTGCAAGTTGCTTGAATTGCAAAGTTCAGTCTTCTGTAGATATTATTTTTTTCTATTTAACTTACTGTGCAGACTGTTTTTATTTCAATAATAACTTGATTGTTTGTAAAAGTTAAAAAAAGTGAGAATGTGCATCTAGGCATTTGTTTAATTCGTTACATTTTTATTACTGTTGAAGAGTGCTAGAGAAAAGGTGCATCTGCATCACATGTAGTTTAGGAAACATACTTGTATGATATTTTCTTCAGTGTTATTTTTATCTATATTTATGCACATGCGCACTAAAATAATTTAAAGGCTTAACCGATAAATAAGATAATGTGGGGAAGACATTATCCTTTCTTAGCCCAAAAATCATCTCCTCACTCACTAGCACAATCCTAAATTAAAATTGGGTACATGTTGCTTTAGGGATATCTCAGACTCAATAGGAGATGGACCTCGGAAGGAAATTGTTAGAGTTTGACTCTAGTCAAATCGGTGTCTAAGGGAGGGGATTAAGAGGTAAGGTCCTCAAAAATCAGTGATTTGGTATAATTAAGGCCCGTTGCTTTACACGGATACCTCCCATTACGTTTTGGCCCTACCTGACCAATTAATATGTGATTAGACTGCTGCAATATACCTCTCCTGGATAGTTAACTAGTTATGAGTCATTTAGATTGAAGGTCTACCCTAACGTAAGATAGAGTTTTTTCTTTTGTTTGTTTGTTTGTTTGTTTGTTTAGATTTATCTTTGTGTGTGATATGGATCATAATTTTAATTTTTTTCATGCAATGTAAATTTATATTTCACCCTGACCTCTTTTGACTCGAATATCACAACCTGGCATCGCATAAGTTTAATCAACCAAGTATGCCAGATTAGTTTTATTCAACTCAACCTACTCCCCAATCCTAATATTATGAATAAGATTGGAATAACCATCTCAACTCTTCATCAAGTCAGGGGGATACCACTCCTCCGAGTAATATGATGAATCACCTTTTTAACATACAGCTTCATATACTCCATTTCAAGATCAACCAATAAAGAAAAAATCTGAGTTAGAAAAGGGTATAGAAGCCTTGCATGAGTCCGGCGACAATTTTAAAATATGATAGACTCACAATTCCAACAAAACTTCCAAATTCAAGATCCTTAATCTATTTTTCAAGTCCCACCACAGCAAGAAGAACCAATTGACTTGGGATATAGTTTAGAAGCCTTGACTCAGATTCAAAATAATTTCAACCAATCTATCAATATAACAGAGTTAGATCAATTATGTAAACCAATGGTTGATAGCGTGAGGAAACTCTAACACATTTTTAACCATTCCTGAATTTCGTAACCATATTGATAGGAACCAAGAATCATAGTCTCTTGAAAATTATAACTAAGATTCAATTTCATCAAATCACCTTGAGCTTAACCAATTCCAAGCCCTTGACAAATTGCCAAGTTTTTGGCTTAATGAGATTGAACTTGAACATGAATATGAACTTGATCTTCAATTTTGTAATTCAGTTTTAAATTTTGAATCTATGTTGATACCAGTATTCTTACCCAATTTAGCTCACATTATCGAGTCAATATTGATTTTCGTACTCATAAATCTTGAAATTGAACCACCTATTTTGGAAAGCCACACTCCATTAGTAGGAAAAGAATGTAATTTTAACTTAGTTTTGGACCTAACTCTTGAACCAAATTTGACTCTCGAAGCAAACTTGATTTAAGTCACATTCCCAAGTCAGTATTGGTTCTCGTTCCTTTCATTCCGAAGATCAAACCATCCATTTCATCGAATAACATTCCTTTGTTAGGCCAAGTTATAGAATATTATGACTCTGAGATGAAATTTCAAGATTGGTCATATAACTGGGTAATTTTCATATAGTATCTTGCATGATCCTAATAAAATTGGGGGTTATAGAAATGTATATAGAAAAGAGGTTAAAATGTATTTAGATTGGGCAGCAACGCTTGCGTCAATCCGACCACCACCGGAACTACCACTTTGAGGTAACATCTTTCCTTCCCTTTCATGCATATATACATTCATTCATATATTGAGGATAATGCATGAGATAGATGTGGGGGAGGGTTTACTTACATAGGTTTTTATTTTTTAAATAAAAAAAATTTCTTTTCTTTTAGAACTTTTTGAAAGCGACACAACATTTTGACTTATTTTTGTAAGAAATTAAGTTAATTATAAGGAATAATAAAATCTTAAGTTAGGATTTTTATACTTGGTCAAGATAAGATTATTTGTTTGATTGAAGAAAAATTGAAAAAGTAATTTAATTTTGATTTTTACCTTGATGAAATATGCATTCTTCAATTAGGATTCAAAATAAAAATTCTTGTACCTTATGAAAAAAATATTTCTATATATATATATATATATATATATATATATATATATATATCAAAAATTCTCCGATTAATCTGAGTATTTATGTCTCATAAAGTATAAGTATTAACGCCTAAAATCGGTTCATATCATAAACAAAATTCTTAGTATTGTAGCATTGTTTGCTCGAGCTCTTAAGTACTTAGCGTGTTTTCTCACTCGATGCCCGAGGATCTTTCGATTTGAGAGTCATCGACTAAAGGCTCGTTACATGAGCAAACTAGAAAGCCTAATAGAGCTAAGAAATATTACCGCCATAATATATAAAAATAATGTATAAGAATTAGAGTTGAAAAATCCTTGGTCAAAACATTTACGGTCACAAAGGTGTAAATGATTTTAGGTAAAATAAAAGACTAGATGAGAAGTACAATTTTAATTCTAACCTAAATTAAAAATAAGTTTTGAAATAGAGGCTAAGTTTAGGAATAAATAAATATGATAATCCTAAAGACTTATAAATTAGTTGAATCTTTGAAAAAATACTTCAAATATGTTTTTTCCTTTATCAGAATGAGTTTTCAAAATACTAACACTTTATTTTTTTCCTTTATGACCCTCACGAGACAAAACTCATCTTTTAGGGGTAACTAAGAAGTTTATCGGCTTATTGGACGTACTAAGTGCAACCGTGATTCCTACGAAAGTGAGTTAAATTAGATTAGCTCTGTTTTTTATTTGTTTTGCTTAAGGACAAGCAAACAATATATATGGAGGTGTGATCGCACATGTATTTTAGCATTTTTATTATTACATTCCTACAATTATTTCATAATAAAACATGTATTTAACTTGTCTTAATTGTCTTAATTATGTAAGTATGAATAATGGAGGGAGAGAAGATCATCACAAATCTAATCCAACTAAATCAGATTTTGGAAGATTTTTATCAAAAAAGAGGATTGGAACGTATACACAGAAGATTTCAATGTCAAACTGAAAAACCAACTAAAGAAAAAAGTGCCGCAGAGAGCTACGACCCATGTTGCCCCAGGATCTGGCCCATTGGCTAGATCCAGGTCGCGGATCTGTGGCAAAAGCCACAGATCCGCGGCTTTGTTATTTAAGTAGGGGGAGTGTTTGCTCCCTTTATCTGTATGCTCTTTCCCCTATCTTTTTTTGCCTATAAATACTGTAAAGTCAGAAGGTAAATGGGCACCAGAGAGCAGAGAGGTAGGATTAGAATTTTGCTTTAATTTAACTTAGTTTTTTCTTTTTATTTCTTATGTAATTTTCAGTTTTTATGTAATTTAGATTAGAAAGAGATTCATGAGAGAAATTGAGAAAAAATTTGTATAGAGAGTGACACCAATGGAAGTTTTCTCATTTTTTTTATAGTTTCTTTATTTAATCAAGGTTACATTTTGTTTTATTCTTTTGTGGTGTTCTTTTGGTATTTACCTTCTTTGCTTAATTGCTTTATCCATATAAATCTATAGCGTTCTTGCCATTGCAAGTGCCACTGATAGCTCATGACGATATATTCATTCTTTTAATGTCCATATCATTTCATACTTGTTCTTCAAAGTTTTGATGATGCGATGTGGACGGGAACTGGATCCTATCTTATGGGCTATGCACTGCATACCTCCAATACAAGATAGACCTTCACCGAAGATCAAGTTAAGTAATCAACCAAAAGAGGTAAGTATACTTACTTTTATTTCCTTTTTTCATTTAACTTCTTAGTTTAAAACAATCTTTACAAACCAACATCATTTCTTCTTTATTTTCTACTTAATATTCCCTTTTCTAACTTAACTTAGTTTTGTTTTCTTTCTTTTCAAAACTAAGAAGAAACTTTTAATCGAATTTTTAGTTAACTTAAAAAGAATACCAAAATACTTCCATCATTTTCCCTTCTTGTAGATCACGACCTACATAGCTACTTGCTATAGCCATAGTATTGAGAAACCTAGCGCAATTTCATGTTCCAAACTCTATTTTTCTGTGCATGTTTACTTTAATCAGTGAACGACACTGACTAGATCTCGTTCTACTGTCAACGAACCCTGAAGAGCCTTCGATAGGGGTCTTACTTGAATCCACGAATGATATGAGGAAAAACTCAAAATTTATTGCTTAAAAATTATGATAAATACACAAGATACAAGGGCCTATTTATTGGCTTTAGAAGAGTACTACTCCTATTAGGAAACTAATACTAAAAAACCAAAAAATTGAAGCAATTTGGAATCCAAAATGGACTATAAAATCCTAGATAGTATCGATCGATACGCTGATATACAATAGGGTTGTCGACAGCTAAAAGGTGCTTTCGACAATCAAGTGGCAGACAGTAAACCCCAGACTTTTGAGAAAAGCCCATTGACAGGCTAGATGAAGAGTGTTGTTGACACATCAGGTTATTTGGCTTACTGGTTATCTTGGATTGTACCTTGATTTCCTACATCACATTGAACATACATAATTTGATCCTTCAAAAGGGAAAAGAAAAAATGAAGCCACTGAGACACCCTTAGTGAAGTCGTGTCTTCTCCTCTCCACCGCAGTTGTATCATCTACGGATCTCACCCATCCACCCTTGTCTGGATCTCCCACCAGCATACATAATTCAAAACATTTTAGGCTATTTAGAATATATAATTATAGAATTGGTGGACAGCGCAGTCATGCACATGATGATAAAACTATATAGACTTAATATCAACCATCAATATGAAGTAGGAACATTTTTAGATACTAGTGATTTCTTGACATTGATGGTTGATGCTTTTCACAAAAAATGTTAAAAAAAAATTGAATGTGTGTCACACTGTTTCCATGCTTTTCGTAGCGACTCCAAAATCAAATGGTTCAATCTTAGTTTTCCTAGGATCACGTCAGCTAAAAGATTCCCCTAGTATCTCTAATCCGAATAAAACTAGTATTCAGCTTTTGGGAACAAATCTAAGATAAAAAGTAATAAAAATCTCAATCATAGTGAAATACGAAAACAACTAAAGTTTCCAAGAGTAGGGCAGCAGTTTCAAACAACATTGATAGGTAGAGAAAACTTGAAGCAAAGAAAGAAAAAATAGAGAGAGATGCAGAGAGGGCAAGAGAGATGAGTTACATCGAACGGCTTTCTACTCTTGGAAAGGGGAGCAATGCAACTGAGAGCCTAGGCAAACTTCGATGTCGCGACAGTACGATATTACTAGTGGCAATCAAATCAGCGACAGATTCCTTTTCTTCATGGTGGTGATCAAGCGAGCATGAGAGCATGATCCTGGACAAGCTCTTCGGCTGCCCTGACAATTGATCGATACAGAGAGATCCTTCACCACTCACCAGCGATGGAGCCATGACGTACAACAAGCATCTTAAGTATGCTCCTCCTCATAGTAGCCTCTCTGATCTCATCGATTCAAGCAGATTGCATCTCAATTTTGTATCATTATCATCACATTTGTACATTTATCCTTGATTATTTTTTATTTAACATTATTATTTAACTCACTTTTTTATTGTTCTTTGTAGTTACTTGAATGAGAAGATAAGAATATAAGAAGCTTTTATTTTATCTCTAATCTTATCTAAATTTAATTTCAATTTTAATCAATTTAAAATCAAAAGGAGGAAAGGATACATCATCATCTTTAAAATTCAAATTCAAAATAAAAAGATATACTTATAGAAGATGGATGAGATAAAGCTAATTCTAATAGGAATAAGGAGAATAATTCATATTAAATGGAGTTTGAAATCAATTCAGACTCAGATTTACTGGACACCTCTTAGTATTCGGATCATAACATTCGCTATAGATATTAAAATCTGATGATACAAGATGCTACAGAAAGATGACTTGAAGGTCTAAATTCTTAATTTCACCACTTTGTCCAATTCAGTTATCTGATGAGACATATTTAGAAATCAATATGCCAACTTGATGTAGAATTAAATTCCCGTATTGAATTAGGATTGAGTTAAACTTTCTAATTTGTGTCCTATTGAGATTAGCTCTAAAGCCTATTTAATGAGCTAAAATCTCTTATAATCAAGTATCTCCACATCAGAGATCATAATTAGCTATTTTTTTTAGTTTCTCTTCCAAATTTCTATTGTAATTTTTAGGGTTTAGTCTAATTCAAACTTTGTAAAGAAGGAGGAGGCTCTTGTAATTGAAGGTGACAGTATCAATAACAAAAATATTTTCAATTTATTTTTATTTAATTGCTTTCTTTACTTGCTTTTTTTTACTATGTTTTCTTTAGATTCTCTTATGAGTAGCTAACCTTCTTCATGGCTTATTAATCTCTACCCACCACAACTTTTAGTTTTATATTAGAATAAGCTAATTGGATCTTATGCATGCTTAAACTCTAGAAATAGCTAATACTCTTGAAGGCATATGATGATAGTTAAATCTATTTTGCTAATACTTCCCAGTAGTTTTTCTTATTCTATACTTAGCTAGCCTTGATAATTTAATGTTGGTAATTCTTCTTATTCAATGCTTTAGAAAGCTTGATAGTTTAATGATAGATCTTGGTTAGTGATTATTTCAAATAGGGTTTCTCCATCTTATGTATCTTACGTGAATTGAATGTGACTCTAAGGTATAATTTTTATGATTCAAAGTGAAGTTTAATCTAGCATAGGATAGTAAGTTAGTGTGGTAGATGATTAGTAAGCCATCTTTTCTTGTTTCTAAAATCAAAAACCTAATCCAACCCAATTTTCACCATCATATTTCTATCTCTAACATTTAATATAGTATTTTTTAACATAAAGAAGAATAAGCTAACCAATCTAATTTGTAAAAAGATACCGAAAAGATTTCATCGCATTTTTTCCTGAGGATTGACCCGCTTAGCCCTTGCTACCACGGATATATTGCGAGAATTTAGAGTTGGTAAATCAGATAAACGTTTTCCTAAACTTTGTATTTTTGAAAATCACAGGCCCATTGAAGAATATTGAGTTCGTGTTTACAGGAAGTCCATACTCAAAGGCTTAGCCCACATCCACTAGAAACAGTATGTACATGCATTGGACATAAAGCCGGACAACATATTGGTGTGGAGTACAACAGACGTGAAGATGTTGTAGGAAGGCAGAGCTGGGAATTCAGGCGTAACAGCAGACCAGACCTGGGTTTCGATCGACTGCTCGGTCAATCGAGAAAGCCAGCTGAAGACAGCGGTCGGCCGCCCGGCCGACCGCCTTACAATAGTAGACGAGTGAAGAAAAGCAAAGGCTATCGATCGACTGATCGATCGATCAACTAGAAGTAGAGAACCAAGTGCCAGTAGACCAGTCGACCATACGGTCCACCAGCCAGAAGCAGGCGCAAGACCAGATAGCCTGGTCAGATAGCCGGTCGACCGCTAGGTCGACCGACAATGCTGAGAAGACCTAGACTGGGCGGAAGCAGATGCTAGACCAGAGAGCCTAGTCTTATAGTCGGTTGACTGCCCGGTTGACTGGCAATACTGAGAAAGCCTGGCGGTCGACCACTAGATGAGTATCTGCTAAATTTTGAGTTCGATTAGGATTTTGTTTTTGTGTCCAATTTGGATTCTGATTGATTTTCTTTTTTTTTATTTTGAATTGTAATTTATGTACATTTTCTAAATAGGTTAGGACTTTATTGTAACGCTATAAAAGGCCATTGTATCCTTTGTTTTTTGTATCAAGTTTGTAATGAATAAATCTGAGTTTATCTAATTTTTCATCACTCACATGATAATAAGTTGGACAACCAAATACTCTAAGCACATCATAATCTGAAGCAGCCTTGACCGATCATATCTCCATCGGAGTCTTACCTCCGATCACAGATGTAGCAACTTATTGATGAGATGGCTAGCATACATCATTGCATCTGTTCAGAATTACTTGTTCAGCTCACTGTAAGACAACAAGCACCGTATCTTCTCCAGCAAAGTATGGTTGAATTTTTCTGCCACCGCAGTCTTTTATAGAATCTCTCGAATAAAGAAGTGTCTCTCAATACCTTCATCATGGCACAACTATAGAAACAGATCACTATTACACTCTCCTTCATTATTGGACCTAAGTATCTTAATCTTCCTGCCTGTCTTCAACTTTATTCTCCTTCTTCGCTCCATAACGGTACATAGGACTCCACTCTTTTGAGTCATGGCGTACACGCAATTTCACCTAGAGTAATCATCAACAAGGGAGACAAAATTATATTTTTCCTCCAAGAGATGCATTCTTAGAGGGTCCCCAAATATTTGTATGCATATAATCAAGAATCCCTCTGGTACGGTGAATAATGGCGCCAAACTTTACCTTGATTTTCTTACTCAATATACAGTACTCACAGAATTTCAGCTTGCAAGTCTTAGCACCATTCAATAAGTCTTGCTTAGTCAAAGCTTGCATGGACTTCTCACCCGCGTGACCAAGTTTCATGTGCCACATCTTGGTAGCATCTTTATCCAAGTCAACTGAAGCTGCCATAACACCTGTGACTGTACTACCCTTTAAATAATATAAGTTTCTATCTCTGGCACCCTTCATCACAATCATGGACCCTTTGTGATCTTGAGAATACCATTCTCCATAGTCACCTTGAGCCCTTTTGATTCCATTGCTGCTCCAACTGAAATAATGTTCTTGTTTATCTGAAGAACAACTGAAGAACATATATGACATCTATCAAGTCTCTAACTATGCCATCAAACATCTTGATCCGAATGATACCTATCCCAGCCATTTGGCATGCGTCATCACTTCCCATGATTTCTAAGGCACCATCCAGCTTCTTAAGCTAGAAAATTATTCCCTTATGGGACATATGTGAAAGGTAGCCCCTGCATCCAATAGCCACTCTGACGTATCTGAGTAGCATATTGATGGTGTAATAGAGAACGAGAAAGCAGAATAATAAGAATCATTTCCATCCGACTTGACGACAATCACCTCTGATGGTTTTAATAACTTCGCCTTCAGTTTATTCTTCTTTTTGAGCTCCGAACAATCTTTTTTCCAATGTGCAGTCAGTTTACAAAATGCACATTTATGTCGAGTCAAACTACGGTTGCCAAATCGTGACCTCGATTTCATTCTACCATAATTCCTCCTTTTTAATTTGGATTCTTTTCTCTCATGTCAATACCTCCACCGATGTGCTATTATAGGACTCTCTATCCTTTCGTCTCAAATTGAGATTCACAAGAGGGATAGTAACCTTCCATTTATCAAGGTGAGGACAAAGGCCTCTTATCCCTTATCAGGAAGAGAACTCAAAAATATCAAGACTTTGTATAATATCCCCTATTTAATAATACCATATTATTTTTTTAAAAATTTACTTGATTCTACCTATTATTTTATTATTATTAATTAACTTGATTTAGTATCATTATTAGTGTTATTATTATTTATAACTTTTAGACTCTTATTGCTTATATTTAATTATTTTAAATTATTATTAATGGGTAGTATTATTATTTTCATCCAAGCCCAATAAGCTCAGCCCATTCTCCTTTTTCTTTTATTTTCTTTTCCTTTTATGCTAAGCCCACATGAGCCAAAGCCCACTTTTTAGTTATGATCTTAATTGATTTGGATATCGATGATTAAATAAATAGGAGTTATTCATTAATAAGATGAAATTATGGACTTGAGACTGTCGGCAGACCCGATTGGATTGGAGTTGACTTGGGGTTGAGAAATAGACGTTGATTGGGTTGACCTGACCTGGTAGATTTTAGAGAGGTATATATACTTGATATGTTACTTGAGTTTTAAGATCTTGTGACTGACCTGGGTAGAGTGAGAGTATGTGATGATCTTGATCGAATTGAAATACGAGGATTTGATTAGATATATCAAAACTTGTATTTATTTCAGTTATAGAGGGTTAGATATATCAATGACTTAGAGGATAAATATGTCGATGACTTTGAGAACCTGAGTAAATTTATACTTTGCCGGATTATTCTATTCATGACAACAGGTCATTACTCACCCTGAATATCATGATTTGCCTAGGAAACTTGATTGATTATATATGATATCTACCTGATACTATTGTCCATGTTACTTAACTACTGAGAAAATATTGTTACACGGTAACAACACTTTCATGTTATACTTGTTACATATTCCTGTTATACCGGTATCCTGTTCATTGATATTATATATTCCTGTTATACCGGTATCCTGATTACACATGTTGATATTATTACCGGGACTATCACTGAGTTATCCTAGTGATCTAAGTAACAAGCAAATTAAATAATCTTGATAAACTAATAACATGACATTAAATAACTTACATTGGGATTGAGAAAATTTATGGAGGAGACAGCGTCTGTACTTTGGATGGATCTAAGATTTAGGTTGCGCAGCCGAAAGAGGGTTCCACTGCAGGGTTCCCGTGGGGTGACTGGCACCCCGTCCTGTTCTTGTTCCTATTATACATGTTATACATGTACCTGACCTGTTATACATGTTCCTGACTACCTTGCGGTAGGTCCTGGTTCAGCGCCAGGAGTTGGGCCGTGGTCCAGGGTAGCACGAGACCCACCTAAAATACAGACAATGTCTCCAACCAATCAGTTTTAATAACTTAGGACTCTGATTGACATGTGTAATAGGCGTAATATGGGATGCGTCTATTACATGTGGCAATTGGTATTCGCTGACATAATTAATAATGATAAACTGTTATTGTATTGTGACTAACCGTGATCACTCGACTGCATATATATATATAAACTATGATAGATATAGCATTGTACACCAGACCAGTGACATATGCTAGGTTATACATTTTGACATTAGTTGTTCCATGTTATCATGATATCAGTTATATATCGTTCATAGTTTGTTGTTGATATTGATTATTCTGTTACCTTTTATTTTCAGATTATCATGTTGTTATTACTTACATTGTTATCTTTTATGCACGAGCACCTTTCCCTTTACACATACTCTTTAGGTCGCTTCTGACGACCCTGAATTCGCTCGTCGAGGGATTATTTTTGGACACCTTCTTATATTGTTCAGGTGTTCGTGTGATCGTACGCGTTACGAGGAGCTGAAGTCTCTCTTTTCTTGATTATAGGTATTATTTCTCTTTTATCCATGTTATTTCCTGATTCTATCTTTATCGCATTCAGTTGCCATTTTCTTTCTTTTATTCATTTGTTATCATTGTGTTAGATATTCATATGTCATATTGCAGTGATATTAATTTATCATAGTAAATTTTATAGCTTGTTTAGGTTACTTTAGGGTTAGCGTGTATGCGTGGGGTGTTTTCCTCGCGTATATACGTCGTCGACTCTCGTCGCGTCTCCGCTTCAGCGTATTTTGGGAAGCGGGGCGTGACAGGGTTTTCCTGGTATCAGAGCCAGGTTTGATATAAAAAGTGAACCTAGATCTTATCGGTAACTTGAAACAAGTTATAGTTACACTGCAATATACATATACTATCCATACGATGATATTGACTCCATTTGAAGTTGATCGTCCTCCCTTTTGGAATCCATCTCTTGAATCTTTTGATATCCCTAATTCTAACTCTTTTTCTAGAGTAATCTTGACTCCATCTTGATTCTTATTCTTCTTTCCAATTTTATTTCTTGATTTTGTCTCTTGAAATTGTCACTCCATTCTGAAGCGGTAATAAAGATCAGAGTGGCGCAGCGGAAGCGTAGCGGAACCATGATGTATTCAGAAGAAACGTGGAAGCTTGTTTGTTTTCTCTCTTGATTCTGATTTTCTAACATTCCCTACCTTATCGAAATTTCGAGGACGAAATTTTTGTTAAGGTGGGTAGAATGTAATATCCCTATTTAATAATATCATATTATTATTTTTAAAAATTTACTTGATTCTACCTATTATTTTATTATTATTAATTAACTTGATTTAGTATCATTATTAGTGTTATTATTATTTATAACTTGTAGACTCTTATTGCTTATATTTAATTATTTTAAATTATTATTACTGGGTAGTATTATTATTTTCATCCAAGCCCAATAAGCTCAGCCCATTCTCCTTTTCCTTTTATTTTCTTTTCCTTTTATGCTAAGCCCACATGAGCCAAGCCCACTTCTTAGTTATAATCTTAATTGATTTGGATATCGATGATTAAATAAATAGGAGTTCTTCATTAATAAAATGAAATTGTGGACTTGAGCCTGTCGGTAGACTCGATTGGATTGGAGTTGACTTGGGGTTGAGAAATAGACGTTGATTGGGTTGACCTGACCTGGTGGATTTTAGAGAGGTATATATACTTGATATGTTACTTGAGTTTTAAGATCTTGTGATTGACCTGGGTAGAGTGAGAGTATGTGATGATCTTGATCGAATTGAAATATGAGGATTTGATTAGATGTATCAGAACTTGTATTTATTTCAGTTATTGAGGGTCAGATATATCAGTGATTTAGAGGATAAATATGTCGATGACTTTGAGAATCTGAGTTGATTATATACTTTGCTGGATTATTCTATTCATGACAGTAGATCATTACTCACCCTGAATATCATGATTTGCCTAGAAAACTTGATTGATTATATATGATATCTACCTGATACTATTGTCCATGTTACTTAACTACTGGGAAAATATTGTTACACGGTAACAATACTTTCATGTTATACTTGTTACATATTCTGGTTATACCGGTATCCTTTTCATTGATATTATATATTCCTGTTATACCGGTATCCTGATTACACATGTTGGTATTATTACCGGGACTATCACTGAGTTATCCTAGTGATCTAAGTAACAAGAAAATTAAATAATCTTGATAAACTAATAACATGACATTAAACAACTTACACTGGAATTGGGAAAATTGATGGAGGAGACAGCGTCTGTATTTTTGGTGGATCTAGATTTAGGTTGCGCAGCCGAAAGAGGGTTCCACTGCAGGGTCCTGTGGGGTGACTGGCACCCCGCCCTGTTCCTGTTCCTATTATACATGTTAGACATGTACCTGACCTGTTATACATGTTCCTGACTACCTTGCGGTAGGTCCTGTTTCAGTACCAGGAGTCTGGGCCGTGGTCCCGGGTATGCACGGGACCCACCTAAAACACAGACAATGTCTCCAACCGATCAGTTTCAATAACTTAGGACTCTGATTGACATATGTAATAGGCGTAGTATGGGATGCGTCTATTACATGTGGCAATTGGTGTTCGCTGACATAATTAATAATGATAGACTGTTAATGTATTGTGACTAACCGTGATCACCCGCTTGTATATATATATAAACTATGATAGATATAGGATTGTACACCAAACTAGTGACATATGCTAGATTATACATTTTGACATTAGTTGTTCCCTATTATCATGATATCAGTTATATATCGTTCATATTTTGTTATTGATATTGATTATTCTGCTACCTTTTATTTTTAGATTATCATGTTGTTATTGCTTACATTGTTTTCTTTTATGCACGAGCACCTTTTCCTTTACACACACTCATTAGGTTGCTTCTGACGACCCTGGATTCGCACGTCCAGGGATTACTTCTTATATTGTTCAGGTGTTCATGTGATCGTACGCGTTACGAGGAGCTGGAGTCTCTCTTTTCTTGATTATAGGTATTCATGCTCTTTTATCCATGTTATTTCCTGATTATCTCTTTATCGCATCCAGTTGCCATTTTCTTTCTTTTATTCATTTGTTATCATTGTGTTAGATATTTATATGTCATATTGCAGTGATATTGATTTATCATAGTAGATTTTATAGCTTGTTCAGGTTACTTTAGGCTTAGCGTGTAAGTGTGGGGTATTTTCCTCGCGTATATATGTCACCGACTCTCGTCGCGTCTCCGCTTCAGCGTATTTTGGAAAGCGGGGTATGACACTTTGTCTTCATCATCAATCACTACATTCACATTCGCTAAATCAGCGAAGAGCTTCATGTAGTTGTTGATATGATTACTAATAGAAACTCCCATCTTCAACTAGAAGCAGTAAAGTTTCCTCTTCAAATGCAAGTAGTTCTCGATGCTCTTCGTCAAGTATTTTCTCACGAGAGTCTGCGAAATCTTCTTCGTTGAAGTCTCGTTCATCACATCATAATTTAGATCTTATGATAAACACGACCAAATAACTCCACACGTCATTTTGTTCATTTGTTTTCTAAACCTTCTCTTCCATTTCTGCCAGTATCTCCTGCAAATCAAGAGAATCCTTCAAATTCTGCGCATTCAACGCATCTAGAACTTCGCATCTCCATAATCCAAAGTTTTTTTGTTCTGTCAAACTTCACCACATCAATCTTTAAGTGGTGAATATGTTCTTTGTAATGAAAGAACTATTCCCTTCGGATGCTTCTTTGGCCATATCTACTCCAAATTCCCACAACCAAAATGAGCAAAACAATTATGGAATAGACCTATAAGATAAAGAAAGGATCTTTACTTTCAATTAAAATCCTAAGAAGAGATTCCAATTGATTTCTTTTCTAAAGAATAGAAGATATGATCCAACCTGATAAAAAATCTAATATTTTACTTCAATAGAGCTTCAAAATTTCAAGATCCAAGTTTTCAACCAAGGTTCACTCCACCAAACAATCTCCAAGCGTAGCCTAGAGCTCTGTTACCACTTGTAGGGATCCAGAAGAGCCAAAAAAACAACACACAAGTGCACAAAGAACCACACAAGATCGAAACACAAAGATATAACAAGGTTCAGCGAGCTTATGTCCACTGGATAGAATAGAGAGATCTATTGATTCTTCAAAGAGTCTACAAAAGGAATATGATTTTTTACTTTTTCCCAGATCTCAAAAGAATGAACTCACATTCCTATTAACAGAGAAGAGAGAGGCAGAAAACAAAGCAGGTCGGTTTCCTGTTTTCTTTTTGAACTGACTCTTCGGTCGACTGACTGCCATCCCCAACTCTTTTTTAAATCTCAAAGATTGGGTCGGTTGACCCACTTGCATCTCTAACTCTCTGTTAAGTCTCATAGATTGGGTCGGTTGACCGCCCGGTCAACTTACAGTACTCAATGTGCATTTTATTTGCACATCGATCGGTTGCTCAGTTAACCAACATGATGTCTCTGCGTATTTCTGGTTCTCTTCTCTTCCATTTTCTTCTCTCTCTCCAACATCTCTCCAAAAAGTGTTAAAAAACTTTATCATCTAGGTTTTGATCCTCTCCCTATAGTGTGGTCACGGGGGTGCACTGTGGCAGAGATGGTCACTGATAGCCAGCGCTCAAATACGGTTTTGTCTTGATTTGAACCAGCTGATGAAGCTAGAGGTTGGGGAAGGAATGACAGTGCTTGAGAAACCAGAGAAGTTGTCAGAGGTTGGAAAAGATTTCTTGAAGATGTGCTTTGTGCAAGAGGCTGGCGTTGAGGTGGCCCGCTCAGATGCTCTTCTTAAGCACCCGTTTGTTTTGGGCTCGACCAATGCAGTTTCTCATAGATGTTTGAAAGGAGTTGTTGGGAATTTGAACGTTAATGTTGTAAGAAAGTGTAACTTTCTCTGTTTTGATGTGAATTTTATTTACTCAAACTTGTGTATGCTATTAGATTTGTCATTCATTTGTGATATTTAATTAGCTTTGATTATTCTGCATCTTAATGCACAAGTAGTCATGAAACTCTCTTACAAAAAAAAAAAATTCTCTCAAAAAAAACTTGTCACGAGAACTCTTATTTCTTATACTTTTTAATAAAATTTTAAAACCATCCTAAATAGTTAGATATAAATTTAATCTAGATATGTATTGAACCGAGAATATTATACACACATGTATTAGAAAACACCCAGTCAACTTTAAAACATTCATGTTCTGATGTATCCTCTCCAAAACATTTTATCGTGATATATCCTCAAAAAAAAAATATCAATTTTCTAGAAAAGTTTTAGTGTTTAAATGCGGCAGTCAAAAGCTAAAACCAATGTTCTCAAATAATCCGTTTTATTTATATAAAAAAGGAATAAAGGTAAATTTTGTGAACATATGAACTAATCCTAGTGAAAAGACTTAAACTCAGCAAATCCTAATCCTAGTGAAGCTTTACTATATAGTACGAAGTAATTTTTTTAATTATTGACTAACTAATTTTACAGAGAGTGACAACCTTGACAACTTAGGAAACCAAAATGAATTAGGAAATCAAAACCGGATACAACAAGTATGAGTTCTCTCTCCTTATAAATTCATTCAATTAGCAAAGCAAAACAAAAACACAGCGCAGTAAGAGCAAGTAGAGAGCGAAAGAGTTGCCGAGAGAGATGAATCTTCTTCTCGCCCAACGACAGATTCGTATCCTCGGCATTGGAGGCTCGGCAGTCGTAAGCCTCGCGGAGCTCCAATACGGTGACGGCACCACAACCCTGGTGGCCGTGAAGTCATCACGAAACCCGGCTACTTCGCGGATGATCGAGCGCGAGGGCTTGATCCTAGATGAGCTCAAGGGTTGCCCAGAGATCACTCAATGCATCGGCAAAACGGCCGGTTTTGTCAATGGCACGCTCCCAATATGTCAAGTGTATCTTGAATACGTCCCTTTCGGCAGCCTCTTCAGTCTCCTCAAATCAGCCGGGCCACTCCCCGAGCAACAAGTTCGAGATTACACCAAGTCCATACTCAAAGGATTGACACATATCCATATGAAAGAGTATGTGCATTGTGACATAAAGCCAGCCAACATACTAGTGTGCAGCTCTTCACATGTCAAGATCACTGATTTTGGGCTAGCGAAGCCAGCGGGCGTGGGAAAGGACGAAGATTTCCCCTATGAAATTCGGTGCACGCTGCAGTACATGGCGCCGGAGTGCGTGACACGTGACATGTATGAAGCCCCGTTGGACATATGGGCTCTGGGGTGCACCGTGGCGGAGATGGTCACCGGAGAGTTGGCGCTCAAATTCGAGCGTGGTTGTGATTTGCGCGGGTGGATGAATGCGCTCGGGGAGGGCATTGTCCTGCCAGAGATACCGGAGAAGTTGTCGGTGGCCGGAAGAGATTTCTTGAAGATGTGCTTCGTGCGTGAGCCGATGATGAGGTGGACGGCCGAGATGCTTCTCAAGCACCCATTTTTGAGTGGTTCAGCCAATGCAGCGAAGACAGAGGAGTTGCTGTGGGGATTTGAGTGTTGTTAATCTTGCGAGTTAATTATATTGTCATTAGTTTTGATTCTTGTTATGAATCTGAAAGCATAAATTTGCTTAGTATCCAGCTTCTATGACTTAATATAGTGATGGCTGCTATTAATATCATGTACTAGAACAACTACTGTACACTATTATGTTGAGAATACACAATGCATCTTGAATCTTGATTAATTACCACAACACTCAAAGGATAGGGAGAGAGTATACAGATAGAGGAATCAAATGCTCCCCCAACTTTCATACAAAACTGCAGATCTGTGACCTTTGTCGTGGATATGCAGTCTAGATCTGGCCAATGGACCAGATCATAGGGCAGCATGGACCGTAGCTCTCTGCTACACTTTAATCTTCGTTGGTTTTTCATTTTTGACGTTGCGATCTTCTTTGTATACGTTCCAATCCTCTTTTGTGATAAAAATCCTCCAAAATCTTTAGTTGAACCAGATTTGTGATGATCTCCTCTCCTTCCATTAATCACATCTGCATAATTAAGACAATTAAGAAAAGTTAAATACAGGTTTTATTACGAATAAATTAAGGAATGCAATAATAAAAATGCTGAAATACGTGTATGATCACTCGCTTCCCGCTCCGCGTCAAGTGATATCAGAGCTACGGCTACTTTCTGATGATGGCGGGAGATGATGATGAATTGCAAAGCTTTTTCACAAAGATGAGCATTGTTGGATGGAGGGGCAACACCATCAAAAAGATGACTCTCCAGGTTGATAATCAAAGTCTGGCTGATGGTACGTATCGAAGCGGACATGATCGTTAATCGTATCAACCACTATCACGTCGACCACCACCACATCATCTACCATCAAGATATCATCTACAACATCTTCAATTTAATGAATTTCTCTATAAAGAGGAATTACGAAATCTCATCTATCACTACAATAATGATTATGAAGATGGAGGAATGTTTTATGATGGGCAAAGGAGTTTCGTTATTTCTAACCCTAATAGGAGAGGCAGACTTTCAAAATCGAATAGGAGAGACAGATTTCTAAATTTATTCATGACAAAAGAGGAGGAAACTCAAACCCTGATGAGATTAGGATCCCTTCTTTTGATGGGAATCATAATATTGAGTCATCTTTCTTTTGGACTGATGAAGTTGAAAAGTTATTTGACATGAAGTATATTCCCGTGGAGGATCATGTCAAGTTTGCAACCACAAACTTAAAGAAAGAGCAGCAGCATGGTGGAATCAATTGCAAAACTTGTGTAGGCAACAAGACAAACCACCCATAAAAACTTGATGGTGGATAAGATGACTTTTACATAGTAAATTTCCCCCTTCAACTAATCATCAAATTTTATTCCAACAATTTGAGAGTTGCCTCCAAAGAGGTAGAACCGTTAACGCATATACTGATGCGTTCTATTGGTTTTTCTCCTGCTATGGATTATTTATGACGGAAAAATAATTAGAGCAAAGTACACTAGTGGGTGCATGTACTCAATTTAAAAACACATGCTCCAACACTACGTGTACTCTCTTGATGAAGCCCATAATCTTACTTTGGAGGCAGAAGAGATGATGATTTTGTCCTCACCTTTCATGAGATCTTATCAATCAAACGAGACAACAGAGTAACATCACCAACCATCAATTGAAGAGCCAGCAACCCAGAAAAATTCATCATCGATTGACCTGCTTGCAACCAACAATCTTCCTACACCACTTATTCCTAGTTCCAAAGAAGATGAACCAAAATTCAAATGCAACCGAGGCGAGTCTTAATCAAAGGAAGCAATGCAATTTAATTGGATATTATACACCCATCTCTATAAGAGTGGATTCAAAGGAAACCATGCAGTTTAATTGGATATTATATACCCATCTCTATTAGCTATGTTGTTTGACCCAAACAAAAAAAATTGTTAGGGCTAGAGTTTCTATAATTGGGATTGTGAGATTGACTAGAATTAGTTTTTTTTGGGGATATAGATACAAATTTTAAATCTAATAAAGAAACCCAATTAATCTATTTCTAATTGATCTCACATTAAAGTTTATTGGGTTTGATTAGGGTTAAGGCTATGACTTTGATCCTGTAACGGACCCAAATTTTTAATTGCTCAACTTACTTTAATCCAATCCAATTATACTTATCAATATCATAATCTTGATAATCATCTTCTAATTTGTCAAAAATTTCAGCAGCATCTTCTCTATACTACAGAGTCTGCCCTAATATAATATATCGAAAAATTCACAATATGGTTTTAAAATCAACCAATATGTTAATATACAACAGCCCACGCAGTTTATATCACAATTTCGACTTGACATCACCTACTTACATAACTAAATTATTCATATTTGTTCCAACTCATCAATACAAGAAAATAATCTAACTCAATTAAAAGGATCAACAAAATCGTTCCAAAATCTCAATTCGGAATAAATGAACTATACATAACCTTAATATGTATCAATACAGACTTAACTATTTCTACACAATGACCACTAATCTATATAAAACCAACATGTTAATACAAGTAAATAATAATATTCAAAACCCTTGAATTTTGATTTTTAGCTACTTTAAATAACATAGATCAACTTCGACGGAGTGGATCTTGTATTTGAATATTGATGTTGGTATTTTTTTATAGTTTCTTTATTTAATCAAGGTTACATTTTATTTTATTCTTTTGTGTTGTTCTTTTGGTATTTGCCTTCTTTGCTTGATTATTTTATTCATATGAATTTATAGCATCGCAATAGCCTTGCTATTGCTAGTGTCATCGATAGCTCATGATGATGGGTTCCTCTTTTTAATATCCGTATCATTTCATACTTGCTCTTCGATGTTTTGATAATGCGATGTGGACGGTAACTGGATCCGATCTGTTGGGCTATGCGCTGAATGCCTTCAACACATGATAAACCTTCACTAAAGATCAAGGTAAGGAATCAACAAAAAGAGGTAATACTTACTTTTGTTTCCTTTCTTTCTTTTGGATTTTTAGTTTTAAATGATCTTCACAAACCAATATCACTTCTTCTTTATTCTCTTCTTGATACTCTCTTTTCTAGCTTAACTTACTTTTCTTTTGTTTCTTTTTAAAACTAAGAAGAAACTTTTAGCCGGATTTTTAGTAAACTTAAAAAAAATATCAAAATGCTTCTATCTCTTTCCCTCGTGGATCACGACCCCATAGCCATTTGCTTTACCGATAGTATTGAGGAACCTAACACAATTTTATCATCAATTTTAAACTCTGTTTTTTTATACAGGTTTTGTCTCAATCAAATTTTGGTGCCGTTATCGGGGAGGAACGGTATTTTTTTTTATTTACTAAAGGTTAACTTTTTCTTCTCTGTTTTTATGTGTAGTTGTAAATTTCAGAAATCTAAAAGCTACAGTTGACATATTGTTACTTTGTGACTCTGCCCAAGAAGGTAGAGCACCAGAGCCATCTACATTGTCACGGAAATGCGGCATAAGCCGCGTTTGCGCGATAATATAGGAAAGACTACTAACCTGCTTTCTTGCAGGTTGCATGAATTGCAAAGTTCAGTCTTTTGCAGATATTATTTTTCTGTTTAACTTACTGTGCACACTATTTTTAATTCAATAATAATTTAATTGTTTGTAAAAGTTAAAAAATGGTGAGAATGTGCAACTAGGCATTTGTTTAATTCATTACTTTTTTATTACTGTTGAAGAGTGATGGAGGAAAGGTACATCTACATCACATGTAGCTTAGGAAACACACTTGTATGATATTTTTTTCAGTGTTATTTTTAGCTATATTTATGCATATGCGCACTAAAATGATTTAAAGGCTTAACCGATAAACAAAATAAGGTGGGGAAGACATTACTCTTTTTAGCCCAAAAACCATCTCCTCACTAACTAGCACAATCAAAAATTAAAATTTAGTATATGTTGCCCTAAGTATATCTCGGACTAAATAGGGGATGGACCTCGGGAGAAAATTGTTAGAGTTTGACTCTCGTTAAATCGGTGTCTAAGGGAGGGATTAAGAGGTAAGTTCTCGAAAATTAGTGTTTTGATATAATTAAGGCCTGTTGCTCTGCATCTGTAACACCCCGATCCCAAGGATACGGAGACGTTATGGCGACGTACATACGCGAGGTGAAAACACGCTCACGCGTACGTTAAGCCTCAGTACAGTACATAGCCTTCATATATACATGAGTTCCAGCATGATATAAGTACAAGAATACCTGCAGAAAGAGGTGAGTGATCATAACAGATAGAAAAACTGAGAGAAATACGATAATATAAATAAAACACAACTGTACCTATGAATGGTCTCGATGAGGAATCTCCTATGTGAACCCACTGGACTATCTGACAATACGGTAACTCGGATCTCTAACCTGGGCACACAAACCCAGGGTCGTCAGAAAGCGACCTAGTGAGTGATAAAATGAAGGAGGCAGTAATATATATAATAGTAATACAAGCACGATACTAAGATATAATACATGATGTTGTATTAGTGATACCATATAATAAGCATATAAGAAGCAGTAGAAATATATAAACATGTCCTCTTTTAATACCATCACTACCTAGCCGGTTATCATCGGGTCATGTCTATAGTCGTATCCTGTTTATATAATACAGAATGTTGTCTAGTGGTGACGTGATAGAAATGAACATGCAGATGGGCATATGCAATATAACCAGAATACGGTGTTGTGCATATACAGTAATGATGTCTGTAAAGAATACAGGAAACAGAGCATATGCAATGCAGAGTATACATGTACATGAGTAGGATGCCACTACCGAAAGTATAACATGTACCAGGTAAACTATCAAAGTATACATGTAACATGATAGCAGATAAAATCAGAAACAGTAACAAGATAGCATACATGTATCAGGCGAGTCATGTAATTTATACAATAGTAGCAATCAGTACCACCTGGTATTTTAATCAATCTCTTCCAGTGTCCCATACCACTGGCAGTTCATACTGGAGCCCGCACTCTAGTCGAACCCATCCGGACATGGCCTACGGGTACCATTATCCAAACGAGAGAGTAACCAAATAACAAGTGTTCCCGATGTCACTATTGTGCATACTGTTTTATTATGTTAATTGGAAACCCATGGTCGAGGAGTTCTTATCGGGTGGGTGTATCCCGTACATACCCAGGACAACGGCCTTATCAGATCCCTGGCTGCTGAGACCAAGGCCAGCCCGCTAGAGCTGTAACATGTAACGGGAAATCTCAATGAGCTAAAACAATAACGGGATGCTCATGAGTAACAGATGGTAGCCAGCACTACCCCGTCCCCTGCAGTGGGACGAACAATGGATCCAGACATCCACCCGATATGATCTAATCAACCGTCAAGTCTCCCCCATACCCAAGTTATCATTATTATCTGATATGTCAAGTATACAATGTCACAAGAACAAATACATGATACGGGTAACATGATAACTGGACCTGAGCTCTGTTGATAGCATAGAACAATATAACGGGAACAATATAACGGGAAAATGGGAACAATATCACTGGAACAATATAACGGGAACAATAGATGTGGAATTCCACATATCGCATATCAACAGCTCTCAAATCCAGTAACGAGAATATCCATATCAGCAACATGAAACAATCATATAACATGAATACCGTAACATGGAACAATCGTACATGTAGCATGAACGGGGATCCATATGACAAGAATAGAGAACCCTACATGCATGTGTAGCAGTAATCAGTAGAACAATATTATGGCCTGCGGTACTCCGTGCATTGGTATGCGGTAGTCAGTGCATTGGTATATCCGTGCACTCGTGGAACATCCATGTGTAGCAATAATCCGTGTACTATATCTGGGTAGTACTCGTACATGTTATAATAGTGATCAGTGTAATCATCTACTACCATGTCCATTGAACTACAGTATTCGTGTAATGTGGATACCAGTGCGTGAAGGTGTCTAGCATGCATGTCGAGTAACAGTGTAGTGTCACCGAGTATCGGTGAATCAGAATGACAATATAACGAGGAACGTGGGATCACAATATCTAGTGGTACATGTACATGTAGTACCAGTGTTTCGTGTGAGGCAGGTACCGGTAATCCTACCGAATGGAGTATCAGACATCCCTATTTGTCCCAACGGTCAAATGTTATTCTAATCGAGCATTTTTACACGATTATTCTATCAGTGACAATTTATGAATCGGTATTTACAGTTTTACAGTGATTAACCAGTAATCATGTTTTATTTACATAAAGCAACCAAGTGCAATAAATATACTAAAAAGATAAGTTATAAAATAAAAACACTCACAAACTAGCCATAGGAAGGTAGCTCTCTTTCCCACACTCGCAACGGATCCAGAATCGTCCCAATCGGAGTCCGGATGCTCCCGATATCACCCGAATACTAAATCATAACAAATAGGGTTCAATATGTAATAAAAATATTTAAATGCAAATAAGAAATATTAGCAGGGGGTTTTCTGAAAAGTTACCTTTATTGGGTTTGAATGCGGGTTTGGGCTCATAACGGGTCGGGTTTAGATCCACAACCCAAACCCATTGACTTAAGTGAAAGTGGGTTAGTGGGTTAATGAGTAGGGCTTCTTGGGTAACGGGTTTTCACTCAACCAATAGTCTTATAGTGGGTTCGGGTGTGAACCCGAACCCAACAACACACACACACTCAACTGCGCGCGCACACACACACAGCCACACACACACAACAGCATACACACACACACACTCAACAGCGCGCGCATACAGACACAGCCACACTCCCACACACAACAGCAAACACGTACACACACACTCTCTCACAACAGCACACACAACACACACACCACACACAACACACACACACAACACAGAACACACACACCACACACAACACAGACCACACACACACACACAGAGCAGCAGCAGCAGCAGCGCTGCTGCTGCTGCGCCCGCCGTGGCCGGCCACTGGCTGGCTGGCCGGTCTGGCCGGCGGCGCCCGCCGCGGCCCACGCCGGCGGCGCCCTCCACGGCCCACGCCGGCGCCATCTCCCGCAGTCCACGCTGGCGGCAGGGGAGAGAAAAAGATGGGAGAGAGAGAATTTACCAGGGGAGAGAGAGAAGAAAAAGAGAGAGAGAGAGAGAGAGAAAGAGGAGAGTGAGAGAGAGATTTTGAGAGAGAGAGAAAGGAGAGGGATTGGGGGGAGAGAGAATTTTAAAGGGGGAAAGGCGGTGGCTAATGGTGGTAGGGGGAAATTCTCTGGAAAAAGCCAGAGAAGAGAAGAGAAAGGAAAAGAAAAGAAAAAGAAAACTAAAAAAAAAGTAATATTTAAATATTATAATATTGGCCCAAAATGCGACTAGCTCTGAACGGTGCCCAAAAATTACAGAAAATAGGAAATATTATCCTGAGACGTAAGATGAAGACGGTTTGCAGAAACTCGATCCGGTTTGTAAATTAAAAATCCCGGAGTGTCTCGCCGATACGGGCGACACCGGTTTGGCCGGATTTTTCAGAAATTCAGAAAAATCTCCAAAAATATCTTAAGGTAGATAATACGATTCTAAGACACATGGTGAAAGTAGATTCTCAAAATACAACTCTGTTTGTGAAATAAAAATCGTAAAGCCGCTTATCGGTATAGGTCGACACCGACTACGGAGATTTTCCAAAATAATCCAGAAAAATTCCAGAAAATTCTGAAAAATCGAAAATATTAGAAAATAATTTTTGAAACTGAAATCGTCTCAATCTAACTACCAGAAAGGTCAAATCAACATTATACGTCTTATCGCGTACCGATACTGTGATACGTACATCAGGGAGCAGGGGGTTACAGCATCGCATAAGTTTAATCAACCAAGTATGCGGGATTAGTTTTATTTGACTCAACCTACTCTCCAATCTCAATATTATGAACAAGATTAGAATAACCATCTCAACTCTTCATCGAGTCAGGGGGATACAACTCTCCCGAGGAATATCGTGAATCACCTTTTCAACATACAACTTCATATACTCCATTTCAAGATCAACCGATAAAGAAAATTCAAGTTAGAAAAGGATATAGAAGCCTTGCATGAGTCCAGGCGACAATTTCAAAACATGATAGACTCACAATTTCAACAAAACTTCAAAATTCAAGATCCTTAATCTATTTTTCAAGTCCTACCAGAACAAGAAGAACCGATTGACTTGGGATATAGTTTAGAAGACTTGACTCAGATTCAAAATAATTCCAACCAATCTATTAATTTGAGATAGTTAGATCAGTTATGCAACCTAATGATTGATAAGTGTGAGGAAACTCTACCTAACACATGTTTAATCATTCATGATTTCGTAACCATATTGATGGAACCAAGAATCATGGTGTATTGAAAATTATAACCAAGATTCAATTTCATCAAACCATCTTGAGCTTAACTAATTCCAAGCCCTTGACAGATTGGCAAGTTTTTGCTTCAATGATATTGAACTTGAACATGGATATGAACTCGATCTTTAATTTTGTAATTCAGTTTCAAATTTCGAATTTATGTTGACACCAGTATCCTTATCCAATTTAGCTCACATTATTGAGTCAACATTGATTTTTGTACTCATAAATCTTGAAATTGAACCACCTATTTTGGAAAGCCACACTGCATTAGTAGGAAAAGAATGTAATTTTAACTCTTAGTTTTGGACCTAACTCTTGAACTAAATTCGACACTCGAAGCTTAACTTGATTTAAGTCATATTCCCAAGTGAGTTTTGGTTCCCGTTCCTTTCATTCTGAAGCTCAAATCATCTATTTTATTGAATCACATTTCTTTATTGGGCCAAGTTGTAGAATATTATGACTCTAAGATGATATTCTAAGATTGGTCGTATAACCCAAATAATTTTCATGTAGCATCTTCCATGATCCTAATCAAATTGGGGGTTATAAAAATGTATATAGAAAAGAGGTCAAAAGTGGGTTCCATGAAACTTCACATTATTTAGATTGGGCAGTAACGCTTGCCTCAATCCGACCACCACTGGAACCACCACTTTGAGGTAACATCTTTCCTTCTCTTTCTTCTTTTTTCATGCATATATACATTCATTCATCATTGAGGACAGTGCATGAGATAGGTATGGGGGAGGGTCTACTAACATGATTTTTATTTTTTAAATAAAAAAATTATTTTCTTTTCTTTTAAAAACTTTTTGAAAGAGATACAATATTTTGACTTATTTTTGTAAGAAATTAAGTTAATTTTAAGGACTAAAAAAATCATAAGTTAAACTTTTTTATACTTGGTCAAGATAAGATTATTTGTTTGATTTTCAAGTTTAGGAAGAAAAATTAAAAAAATAATTTAATTTTAATTTTTACCTTGATGAAATATGCATTCTTTATACACTTACACACTTAGGATTCAAAACAAAATATCTTGTGCCTTATAAAAAAAATATCTCTATATATACACCAAAAATTCTCTGATTAAGCTGGGTATTTGTGTCTCATAAAGCATAAGTATTCACGCCTAAAAATGGTTCATATCATAAATAAAATCCTTAGTATTGTGGTATTGTTTCCTCGAGCTCTTAAGTACTTAGGGTATTTTCTCACTCGGTGCCCGAGGATCGCCCAATTTGGGAGTCATCGACTAAAGGCTCGTTATGGGCAAACTAGAAAGCCTAATAGAACTAAGAAATATTACTGTCATAATATATAAAAATAAAACATAAGAATTATAATTGAAAATCTTTAGTCAAAATATTCACGGTCACAAAGGTGCAAATGGTTTTAGGTAAAATAAAAGACTAGGTGAGAATTACAGTTTTAATTCTTACCTAAATTGAAAATAAGTTTTTAAATGGAGACTAATTTTAGGAATGAATAGTTATAATAATCCTAAAGACTTATAAATTAGTTGAATCTTTGCAAGAATACTTCAAATATGTTTTTTTACTTTATCAAAATGTATTTTCAAAATACTAACACATTGTTTTTCTTTATAGATTTGTGGTGTAATTCACTAAAAACCCTCACGAGATAAAACTCATCCTCTAGGGGGAACCTAGAGGTTTATCGGCTTATTGCACGTGCTAAGTGAAACCGTGATTCTTACAAAAGTGAGTTAGATTATATTAGCTCTGTTTTTATTTATTTGTTTTGCTCGAGAACGAGCAAAAGATAGATATGGAGGTGTGATTGTACACGTATTTTAGCATTTTTATTATTACATTTCTACACTTATTTCGTAATAAAATATGTATTTAACTTGTCTTAATTGTCTTAATTATGTAGGTGTGAATAATGGAGGGAGAGGAAATCATCACAAATCTAATCCAAATAAATTAGATTTTGGAGGATTTTTTTATCACAAAAGAGGATTGGAACATATACATAGAAGATCTCAACGTCAAACTGAAAAATCAACGGAAGAAAAAAGTGCCACAGAGAGCTACGACCCACGTTGCCCCAGGATCTGGCCCGTTGCTGGATCAAAGCCGCGAATCTGAGGCAAAAACCACAGATCCGCGGCTTTGTTATTTAAGTAAGGGGAGGGTTTGCTCCCCCTATCTGTATACTTTCTCCCCTATCATTTTTTGCCTATAAATACTGTAAAGTCAGAAGGTAGACGGGCATCAGAGAGCTGAGAGTTAGGATTAGGATTTTTCTTTAGTTTAACTTAGTTTTTTCTTTTTATTTCTTATGTAATTTTCAGTTTTTATGTAATTTAGATTAGAGAAAGATTCATAAAAGAAATTGAGAAAAATTTTGTATAGAGAGTGACACCAATGTAAGTTTTCTCATTTTTTTTTAGTTTATTCAATCAAGGTTACAATTTGTTTTATTCTTTTGTGTTGTTCGTTTGGTATTTACCTTCTTAGCTTGATTGTTTTATCCATATAAATCTATAGCGTCGGAATAGCCTTGCCATTGCAAGTTCCACCGATAGCTCATGATGATATATTCCTCCCTTTAGTGTCCATATTATTTCATACTTACTCCTCAAAGTTTTGATGATGCGATGTTGATGGGAACTGGATCCTATCTTATGGGCTATGCACTGCATGCCTCCAACACAAGGTAGACCTTCACCGAAGATCAAGTTAAGTAATCAATCAAAAGAGGTAAGTATATTTACTTTTATTTCCTTTTTTCCTTTTAAATTCTTAGTTTGAAACAATCTTTACAAGCCAACATCACTTCTTCTTTATTTTCTACTTAATATTCCCTTTTCTAACTTAACTTAGTTTTCTTTTCTCTCTTTTCAAAACTAAGAAGAAACTTTTAATCGAATTTTTAGTAAACTTAAAAAGAATAGCAAAATGTCTATCATTTTTTCTTCTTGTGGATCACGACCCATATAGCCACTTGCTACAGCCATAGTATTGAGAAACCTAGCACAATTTCATCATCAGTTCCAAACTCTATTTTTCTGTGCATGTTTTGTCTCAATCAGCGAATGACACTGGTTAGATCTCGTTTTAGCGCCAATGAACTCTGAAGAGCCTTCAGATAGGGGTCTTACTCGAATCTACAAGCAAACAACTCGAATCCACGAACGATATAAGAAAAAACTCAAAGTTTATTGCTTAAAAAATAATGATAAATACACAGGATACAAGGGCCTATTTGTAGGCTTTTGAAGAGTACTATTCCTATTAGGAAACTAATACTAAAAAAACAAAAAAATTCAAAAAAAATTGAAACAATTTGGAATCCAAAACGGACTATAAAGCCAACTCCTAGATAGCATCGATATGGTGATATACAATAAGGTTGTCGACAGCTGAAGGGTACTTTTGACAATCAAATGGCAGACAGTAAACCCCATACTTTCGAGAAAAGCCTATCGACGGGCCAGATGAAGAGTGTTGTTGACATATCAGATTATTTGGTTTGCTGATTGTATTGCCTTGTACCTTGATCTACTACATCACATTGAACATATATAATTTGATCCTTCAAAAGGGAAAAGAAAAAAGAAAAAATGAAGCCACTGGGACACCCTCAGTGAAGTCATGGCTTTTCCTCTCCACCGCACTTGTTTCATTTACAGATCTCACTCGTCCACCCTTGTCTGGATCTCCCACCAGCATACATAATTCTAAATATACTAGGCTATTTAGAATATATAATTATAGAATTGGTGGACAACGCAGTCATGCACATGATGATAAAACTATATAGACTTAACATCAACCATAAATATGAAGTAGGAACATTTTTAGATACTAGTGATTTCTTGACATTGATGGTTGATGCTTTTCACAGAAACTGTTAAAAAAAATTGAAAGTGTGTCACACTGTTTCCATGCTTTTCGCAGCGACTCCAAAATCAAATGGTTTACTCTAAAATCAAATGGTTTAATCTTAGTTTTCCTAGGATCACGTCAGCTAAAAGATTTCCCCTAGTATCTCTAATCCTAATAAAACTAGTATTCAGGTTTCGGGAACAAATCTAAGATAAAAAGTAATAAAAATCTCAATCGTAGCGAAATACGAAAACAACTAAAGTTTCCAAGAATAGGGTAGCATTTCAAACAACATTGATAGGTAAAGAAAACTTGAAGCAAAGAAAGAAGAAATAGAGAGAGATGCAGAGAGGGCAAGAGAGATGAGTTACATCGAGCAGATTTCTACTCTTGGAAAGGGGAGCAATGCAACTGAGAGCCTTAGAAAACTTCGATGTCGCGACGGTACGATATTGCTAGTGGCAATCAAATCAGCGGTGGATCCCTTTTCTTCATCGGTGACCAAGCGAGAACGAGAGCATGATCCTAGACAAGCTCTTCGGCTGCCCTGACATCATCCAATTGATCAACACAGCTCACCAGCGATGGAGCCATGTCATATAACATGCATCTTAAGTATGCTCCTTCTCGTAGTAGCCTCTCCGATCTCATCGATTCAGGCTAATTGCATCTCAATTTTACATTATTATCATCATATTTACACATTTATCCTTAATTATTCTTTATTTAACATTATGATCTAGCTCACTTTTTTATTAGGTTGTGTAGTTACTTGAAAGACAAAAAAAAGAATACAAGAAGCTTCTATTTTATCTCAAATCCTATCTAAATTTGAATTTCAATTTTAAATCAATTTGAAATCATGAGGAGGAAAGATAAGGATACAAGAAGCTTTTATTTTATCCCAAATCCTATCTAAATTTGAATTTCAATTTTAAATCAATTTGAAATCAAGAGAATGAAAGAATATATCATCATCTTTAAAATTCAAATTCAAAATCAGAAGATATACTTCTAGAAGATGGATGGAATAAATCTAATCCTAATAGGGATAAGGAGGATAATTTAAATTAAATGGAGTTCAAAATCAATTCAGACTCGGATTTATACTGGACACTTCTTAGTATTCGGAGCATAACGTTCGCTATAGATATTCAAATCTGATGATAAAAGGTGCTACAGAAAGATGACTTGAAGGGATACAATTCTTAATTTGATCACTCTGTCCAATTCAGTCCTCTGATGAGATATATTTAGAAATTAATATGCCAACTTGTTGCAGAATTAAATTCCTATATTGAATTAGAATTAAGTTAAACCTTCTAATTGTCATATTGTGATTAGCTCTAAGGCCTATTTAAAGAGCTAAAATCTCTCATAATCAAGCATCTCCATATCAGATATCATAATTAGCTATTTTTATTCAGTTTCTCTTCTAAATTTCTGTTATAATTTTTAGGGTCTAGTTCTAATTCAAACTTTGTAAAGAAGAAGGAGGCTCTTGTAATTAAAGGTGACAATATCAATAACAAGATTTTTTTTCAATTTATTTTTATTTAATTATTTTCTTTACTTGCTTTCTCTTTTACTATATTTTCTTTAGATTCTCTCATGAGTAGCTAATCTTTTTCATGGCATATTATTCTCTACCCATCACTACTTCTAGTTCTATGTTAGAATAAGCCGATTGGATCTTACGCATGCTTAAACCCTAGAAATAACTAATACTCTTGAAGATATATGACGATAGTTAAATCTATTATTTGCTAATACTTCCCAATGATTTTTCTAATTCTATGCTTAGATAGCCTTGATAGTTTAATGTTGGTAATTCTTCTTATTCTATGCTTGAGAAACTTTGATAGTTTAATGATAGATCTTGATTAGTGATTATTTCAAATAGGGTTTCTCCATCTTATGCATCTTACTTGAATTGAATACGACTCTATGGTATAGTTTTTATGATTCAAAGTGAAGTTTAATCTAGCATAGGATAGTAAGTTAGTGGTGGTAGATGATTAGTAAGCCATCTTTTCTTGTTTCTAAAATCAAAAACCTAATCCAACCCAATTTTCACCATCATATTTCTATCTGTAACATTTAATATAGTATTTTTTAATATAAAGAAGAACAAGCTAACCAATCTAGTTTGTAAAAAGATACCGAAAAGCTTCCATCGCATTTTTCCTTGAGGATTGACCCCCTTAGCCCTTGCTACCGTGGATATATTGCAAGAATTCAGAGTTAGCATAAATCAGATAAATACTTTCCTAAACTTTGTATTTTTAAAAATCACAGGTCCCATTGAAGATTATCGAGTCCGTGCTTACACGAAGTCCATACTCAAAGGCTTTACCCACATCCGCCAGAAACAGTATGTGCATGCACTGGACATAAAGCCAGACAACATATTGGTGTGGACGACAACAAACGTGAAGATGTTGTAGGAAGGCAGAGCTGGGAATTCAGGCATAATAGCAGACTAGACTCGGGTTTCGTTCGACTGCTCAGTCAACCGAGAAAGCTAGCTGAGGACAGCGGTCGGCTGCTCGGCCGACCGCCTTACAACAGCAGATGAGTGAAGAAAAGCACAAGCTATCGATCAACCGGTCGATCGATCGATTAGAAGTAGAGAACCAAGTGTCAGTCGACCAGTCGACCACCCAGTCCACCAGCCAGAAGTAGGCGCAAGATCAGAGAGCTTGGTCAGATAGTCGGTCGACCGCTCGGTCGATCGACAATGCTGAGAAGACCTAGACTGGGTGGAAGCAGATCCAAGACCAGAGAGCCTAGTCTTATAGCCGGTTGACTACCCGGTTGACCGCCCGGTTGACCGGCATGCTGAGAAAACCTGCCACTAGATGAGTATCTGTTGAATTTTTTAGTTCGATTAGGATTTTGCTTTTGTGTCCAATTTGGATTCTGATTGATTTTCTCTTTTTTTTTATTGTAATTTATGTACATTTTCTAAATAGGTTAGGACTTTATTGTAACCCTATAAAAGGCCCTTGTATCCTTTATTTTTGGTATCAAGTTTGTAATGAATAAATCTGAGTTTATCTAATTTTTCATCACTCATATGATAATAAGTTGGACAACCAAATACTCTAAGCATATCATAAACTAAAACAGCCTTGGCAGATCATATCTCCATCAGAGTCTTACCTCCTATCATAGATGTGGCAACCTATTGATTAGATGGATAGCATACGTCATTGCATCTACTTAGAATGACTTGTTCAGCTCACTATAAGACAACAAGCACCGTATCTTCTCCAGCAAAGTATGGTTAAATTTTTCTGCCACCGCATTCTTTTACAGAATCTCTCGAATAAAGAAGTGTCTCTCAACACCTTCATCATGGCACAACTATAAAAACAGACCACTATTACACTCTCCTCCATTATTGGACGTAAGTATCTTAATCTTCCTGCATGTCTTCAACTTTATTCTCCTTCTTCACTCCACAACGGTACATAGCATTGGCCCAGAGGCTCATCACTCTAGTTTTGATGATGATTAAGTCATATAGTTATAGTTTACTAATAATCTTGTGATATTTAGTTTTAGATATTTGATCAAGATATTAGTACGTGATTAGCTTCAACAAAGGAGTTTTAGAGCTTTCACGTGTTGATTCAAGAGCTCGAGCGTCAAGATCGCAACGAGTACTCGGTTGGAGTCAAGCTCATTGGATCGTGTTTGGATCGAGTCGACTTGGAGAAGAAGTTCTACAAGAAGATCTCAGTTTGTTTAGTTTAGATATATTTAGATCTTGTGTAAAGATTAGATAGTGTTGATACGCTCAAGTTCACATACACACGCAAGTTTAAAGTTTATTGGTTTTTGGTTTTCGGTTTAACCGGATTTGGATTTCATGTCAAAAACATAGATATAATATCTGTCATGTATATTAGATTATATCCATATATAATATGCTTCAAAGTTATTTCAATATCATGTTTTTGTTTCTAGACAAGTTTTGGAGAAAATTGTTTTCCGTTTCAAAGTTTGTTTTTTTGGAAAATACGATTTTTGTTTAAAGCCTAATTTCAATATCACAAAAATAGTTCAAATAGTTTATAATATGTGTTGAATTTTTGTCACACATATCTGTAGTTTAAAGATCTAATAAGAACTTATTTTTGTGAAATTTATGTGATTTTATGGGATTTAATTGAAGATAAAAAACAAATTTTTAATCCCTTAAAAAAAATTGGACCCGGCCTTCTACCGGTCGACCGGTCCGGTCGACCGATGTGCACAAACATGCACGGCAGTAGTGGCTGGTGGGCAGGTCGACCACCAGAGAGCTCTGCTCTCTGAAAATGGCCCCAGTCGATCGGGCGGTCGACCGACAGAGAGCTGCTGCTCTCTGTATCCAGTCCCGGTCGACCGGGCAGTTGACCGGTGGCTCAACGGTCATAAAAATGACCGTTGGCCGGTCGACCGGAAGGTCATTTCTGACCTTTCCTGCCTGCCAACGGGCAAAATTTTGAGAGGGTATAAATACCTATCTCTTGAGCTGGTTTCTTCATGGTTTTAGAGAGCAAAAATTTCCTATCTTTCTAAGTGTTTAACAGTAAGTTTTTAAAAGAGTTTTGGGTTTAAATATTTTATCTTTATTTGTTTTTAAAGGGTTAGAAAATTCAAAAAAAGAGAAGTCTTTGGGAATTGAATTTGTTCTTCATTTCTATTTTATCCTAGAAGTTTTCTCAAGTATTTTTCTTTGTGGTTTTGATTTTCAAACTCTTTATTTTCTCACACTTGAGCTATCATATCTATCCTATCTATTAGGATCATGTCTTTGTGGGAAAATTGGTTTGTGGTTAAGTAAGACCACCAAGAGTTGTAAACCTTCTTTTATTTGAGTTCCCTATTGTGTAGAGGTGAGTGTGGAGGTTGTGTTGGTATCCCTCTAAGTGTAGAGGTGATTGTGATTTGAGTGTTGGCTTTGAGCCTTATCCCTCTAGTGTGAGGTGATTGTTGTTTGGCTTTGTGTCTATCCCTCTAGTGAGAGGTGATTGTTGTTTGGCTTAGTGCCATATCCCTCTATTGAGAGGTTGATCTTGTGTGGCTTAGCGCCTTGCCTCTTGTGTGGAGGTTGTTGGTGTTTGAGAGAGAAGTTGTGTACTCCAAAGTTGTATTACCCAAATTCTCAGTGGAGGTTCCCTGTGTGGGAAGTCCTGTGTGGACAATATAGTAGAAATCCTTCTGTGTGAAGGCGGGAACGTAAAGCAGTGGCTCGAATCTCGAAACATATCTTGGTGTTTGAGTTTGATCCACTATCTTTACGCTCTTTCTCTTATATTGTGCCTTGCATTATTTCATATTGTTCATATCATACTTATGTGCTTGGTATTGCTTGTGTGTGCCCATACTTTTGTTCAACCAAGAGAGCTTCAAATAGCACCTCAACTCTTATTTAGAGGAATTTAGAGGAAATAGTCCAGAGCCCTTCACCGGGAATTCGGCTACACTCTTTGGTTACACTAAGTGTGTTGCAATTTGTTTTTAATTCAGCATCATTTGTCATTAGATTAGCCTTATACCTATTCACCTCCTCTCTAGGTGTACTTTCAATTGGTATCAGAAGCTACTCTCCTCATATTAGGTTTAATCACCTAGGAGTGAGATCTTGGTTAGCTAATCTAGTTTTGTATTTGTACACTTACTTGTTTACACACTCATGGATTACCTTGCCCCTCCCATGTTTGATGTTTCTAACATCGATATGTGAAAACTTAAAATGAGTATGTATCTCAAGACCCTAGGAATGCATGTTTACCTTGCCGCTACCAAGAAATCTTATCTTGTTAATAGCACGCATATAGAGGCCAATGCACAAATCCTTGAGGCACTTAGGAGCACTCTAAGTAAAAATTATCTTATGACTGTTTCTAATTGTGATTCCGCCTTTGCAGTATGGAACACCTTGACCTCTCCAAAGCTTCAAATACCAAACATTGTGGAGAAAGAATCTAGTGAGGATGAATCCGAACATGCTTGCCTACATGGTCTGGGATTTCAACTCCAACAATCAAGCTATATATATATATATATATATATATATATATATATATATATATATATATATATATATATATATATATTTCTTCCCTTAGTTTACTTAGGCTTTCTAGTTTACCCGGGTAGTGAGCCTTTAACCGATGACTCCCAGACCAGACAGTTTTAGGGCACCAGATGAGAAAATATCCCTCAGGTTTAAGGCCTCGAGTAACAAGGCCACAAAACTAAGGGGGATTATTTGTTTCTTTTGACCACCATTAGGCGTGAATAATCATACTTCTTGAGGCATAATTATCCAGCTTAATAAGTGATTTTTTTTTCGTATATATTTTTTCTTTTTATTTATTTTTTCTTTATGGCATTTTAGGTCTTTGTTTCCATCCCAAAAATTGTGTTTGCATAAAGTGTAAATTATCTAAGGCAAAAAAATTCAAGATAAAATTATCTCCCTAATCTTTTATACTTAACCTATAATTTTAAACAAGATCTATTATTTCAACTAAGTTTAAGATGTCATAATTAAGGTTTCCTTAATTTCTAAGATCATCTTAATTTTCTTAAAAATAGATCAAAACATTGTCTATTGTTTCAAAAAGTTCTTAAAGAAAGAGAAAATTCCTATACAAAAGGGAAGATTTTTAAAAAGTATCCTAAAAGAAGTGAAAAAAAAGAAAATGTAAAAACTCTATGTTAGTAAACCCTCCTCCACACTTATCTCATGCATTATCCTCAATGCATTATGATTATGTATGCAGGAAACAAATAGATAGGGAAGGAAAAATCACCTCAAGGTGGTGGTTCCTGTGACCGTCTGATTGGTCCACAAAATGCGGCCCAATCCAATTTTCGTAGAGTCCAGAGGAACCCACCAAAGACCTCTATAATACAACCCATTATTATGATGTATATATGAATGATTTTTATTAAAAATTTAACCCCATCTAATTTCTAAATTTTCAAAATAATTTCAGTCAAATTTATCAAGACCCTTGTCCCAGAATGGAATGATTGATTTGAACTCAGGAAGTACAGGAACTAATACCGAATCAGGAAAAAGACTGGAGTCAAGTAAAGGTTCAGGAGTCGAGATTGATTCATGAAGTGGGTCCAAATCAAGAAGTTGAAACTCAAGTCCACATTCATTTCCCCATGATGGAATGTGACTTCCTAAGGTTGATGATTTCAGTTCAAGAATGACAGGTGTAGAATCAAAACTGATTCTAAATTATTACTCAAGTTGGGTAACAAAATCGGAGTCAATTTTGATTCGAGAATTTGAACTGGATCATAAATCTGAGAATCTAGGTCACATTCCACATTGAGTTCAATTCCATGAGAACTTGCCAATTTATCAATGGGACTTTTAAAAGTATGAAATTGGTCAAGTTCAATATGATGATCATAAATGTTGGTGATTCAATTTCATAATGGATTGGCACTGGATCCAATGTTGACTCGAAAAAATGCCTGAAATCAGGTAAAAAAAACCTTCGTCATTATGAAATCAGGCAGTGAAATTGAATTACCAAGTTGAGATTCAGGATCATATTCATGCTCAAGTTCAATCTTAGGAAAATGATAACTTGCCAAAATGTCAATGGTATTTTCAACAGTCAGAGTTTGGCCAAGTTCAGATGAGTGTTCTGAAATTGAATCTTGATTTTCAAAATAATAAGAGTCCTGATTCAAATCAATAGAGTTAGACATATATGAATTGGCCAAAGGTTGATAATAAAGAGCTTCCTCATTCCTATAAATATTGACCAATTGACTTAATTGTTGTTTAACCTATTGATAGACTATGTAGAAGATTTTTGAAATTGTAGCGCGGACTCTTATAAGATTTCTATACTCTTTTCTAGATGTGATGTATCTTCAAATGGATGCTCTAGAAAGGTAGTATAGGAGTCTTGGTTTCCTAAACAACAAAAGTCGTGGGTCAAATTGATAGAGTTAAAGATTTCTAGATTGGTCAAAGGTTGATAAGAGAGAGTTTCTTTGTTCCTATAAATGTTGATCAATTGACTTAATTGTGTTTCCAACCTATCAATAGACTGAGAAGAAGATATTTGAAATTGTAACGCAGACTCCTGCGAAATTTCTATGTTTTTTTCTAAATGTGATTTTTCTTCAAGTGAATGGTCCAGAAAGGGAGTATAAGAATCTTAGTTTTGGAAAGATAATGAAGATTGTGAGTCCAGCATATTTTGAGATTGAAGCTTGGACTCACGCAAGAGTTCGTTACTTGTTTCCACGGCAGATGGTTGTTCATTATGAGGAGGTAAAACTGAGTAAGACTCTTGAAAATATTGTGAAATTGGAGAGGCTAACATTTTCTGATATTGTCGCTCGGCCTCTTGCAAGTTTGGTTTCTATACTCTTTTCTAGCTCAGATTTTTCTTCAATGGATTGGTCTAGAAAAGGAGTATAGGAAAAGAGATTGGGGACTGAATATTGTAAGGACAAGGTGGATATGGTGGACAAAGAGGTTGAAAATTTGACTCGGGGGAGGTGAATCTAGGAAATACTGACTTGGGAAATGCGGCATAAGCCGCGTTTGCGCAGCAATATAGGAAAGATTACTAACTTGCTTTCTTGCAAGTTGCTTGAATTGCAAAGTTCAGTCTTCTGTAGATATTATTTTTTTCTATTTAACTTACTGTGCAGACTGTTTTTATTTCAATAATAACTTGATTGTTTGTAAAAGTTAAAAAAAGTGAGAATGTGCATCTAGGCATTTGTTTAATTCGTTACATTTTTATTACTGTTGAAGAGTGCTAGAGAAAAGGTGCATCTGCATCACATGTAGTTTAGGAAACATACTTGTATGATATTTTCTTCAGTGTTATTTTTATCTATATTTATGCACATGCGCACTAAAATAATTTAAAGGCTTAACCGATAAACAAGATAATGTGGGGAAGACATTATCCTTTCTTAGCCCAAAAATCATCTCCTCACTCACTAGCACAATCCTAAATTAAAATTGGGTATATGTTGCTTTAGGGATATCTCAGACTCAATAGGAGATGGACCTCGGAAGGAAATTGTTAGAGTTTGACTCTAGTCAAATCGGTGTCTAAGGGAGGGGATTAAGAGGTAAGGTCCTCAAAAATCAGTGATTTGGTATAATTAAGGCCCGTTGCTTTACACGGATACCTCCCATTACGTTTTGGCCCTACCTGACCAATTAATATGTGATTAGACTGCTGCAATATACCTCTCCTGGATAGTTAACTAGTTATGAGTCATTTAGATTTAAGGTCTACCCTAACGTAAGATAGAGTTTTTTCTTTTGTTTGTTTGTTTGTTTGTTTGTTTAGATTTATCTTTGTGTGTGATATGGATCATAATTTTAATTTTTTTCATGCAATGTAAATTTATATTTCACCCTGACCTCTTTTGACTCGAATATCACAACCTGGCATCGCATAAGTTTAATCAACCAAGTATGCCAGATTAGTTTTATTCAACTCAACCTACTCCCCAATCCTAATATTATGAATAAGATTGGAATAACCATCTCAACTCTTCATCAAGTCAGGGGGATACCACTCCTCCGAGTAATATGATGAATCACCTTTTTAACATACAGCTTCATATACTCCATTTCAAGATCAACCGATAAAGAAAAAATCTGAGTTAGAAAAGGGTATAGAAGCCTTGCATGAGTCCGGCGACAATTTTAAAATATGATAGACTCACAATTCCAACAAAACTTCCAAATTCAAGATCCTTAATCTATTTTTCAATTCCCACCACAGCAAGAAGAACCAATTGACTTGGGATATAGTTTAGAAGCCTTGACTCAGATTCAAAATAATTTCAACCAATCTATCAATATAACAGAGTTAGATCAATTATGTAAACCAATGGTTGATAGCGTGAGGAAACTCTAACACATTTTTAACCATTCCTGAATTTCGTAACCATATTGATAGGAACCAAGAATCATAGTCTCTTGAAAATTATAACTAAGATTCAATTTCATCAAATCACCTTGAGCTTAACCAATTCCAAGCCCTTGACAAATTGCCAAGTTTTTGGCTTAATGAGATTGAACTTGAACATGAATATGAACTTGATCTTCAATTTTGTAATTCAGTTTTAAATTTTGAATCTATGTTGATACCAGTATTCTTACCCAATTTAGCTCACATTATCGAGTCAATATTGATTTTCGTACTCATAAATCTTGAAATTGAACCACCTATTTTGGAAAGCCACACTCCATTAGTAGGAAAAGAATGTAATTTTAACTTAGTTTTGGACCTAACTCTTGAACCAAATTTGACTCTCGAAGCAAACTTGATTTAAGTCACATTCCCAAGTCAGTATTGGTTCTCGTTCCTTTCATTCCGAAGATCAAACCATCCATTTCATCGAATAACATTCCTTTGTTAGGCCAAGTTATAGAATATTATGACTCTGAGATGAAATTTCAAGATTGGTCATATAACTGGGTAATTTTCATATAGTATCTTGCATGATCCTAATAAAATTGGGGGTTATAGAAATGTATATAGAAAAGAGGTCAAAATGTATTTAGATTGGGCAGCAACGCTTGCGTCAATCCGACCACCACCGGAACTACCACTTTGAGGTAACATCTTTCCTTCCCTTTCATGCATATATACATTCATTCATATATTGAGGATAATGCATGAGATAGATGTGGGGGAGGGTTTACTTACATAGGTTTTTATTTTTTAAATAAAAAAAATTTTCTTTTCTTTTAGAACTTTTTGAAAGCGACACAACATTTTGACTTATTTTTGTAAGAAATTAAGTTAATTATAAGGAATAATAAAATCATAAGTTAGGATTTTTATACTTGGTCAAGATAAGATTATTTGTTTGATTGAAGAAAAATTGAAAAAGTAATTTAATTTTGATTTTTACCTTGATGAAATATGCATTCTTCAATTAGGATTCAAAATAAAAATTCTTGTACCTTATGAAAAAAATATTTCTATATATATATATATATATATATATATATATATATATATATATATATATATATCAAAAATTCTCCGATTAATCTGAGTATTTATGTCTCATAAAGTATAAGTATTAACGCCTAAAATCGGTTCATATCATAAACAAAATTCTTAGTATTGTAGCATTGTTTGCTCGAGCTCTTAAGTACTTAGCGTGTTTTCTCACTCGATGCCCGAGGATCTTTCGATTTGAGAGTCATCGACTAAAGGCTCGTTACATGAGCAAACTAGAAAGCCTAATAGAGCTAAGAAATATTACCGCCATAATATATAAAAATAATGTATAAGAATTAGAGTTGAAAAATCCTTAGTCAAAACATTTACGGTCACAAAGGTGTAAATGATTTTAGGTAAAATAAAAGACTAGATGAGAAGTACAATTTTAATTCTAACCTAAATTAAAAATAAGTTTTGAAATAGAGGCTAAGTTTAGGAATAAATAAATATGATAATCCTAAAGACTTATAAATTAGTTGAATCTTTGAAAAAATACTTCAAATATGTTTTTTCCTTTATCAGAATGAGTTTTCAAAATACTAACACTTTATTTTTTTCCTTTATGACCCTCACGAGACAAAACTCATCTTTTAGGGGTAACTAAGAAGTTTATCGGCTTATTGGACGTACTAAGTGCAACCGTGATTCCTACGAAAGTGAGTTAAATTAGATTAGCTCTGTTTTTTATTTGTTTTGCTTAAGGACAAGCAAACAATATATATGGAGGTGTGATCGCACATGTATTTTAGCATTTTTATTATTACATTCCTACAATTATTTCATAATAAAACATGTATTTAACTTGTCTTAATTGTCTTAATTATGTAAGTATGAATAATGGAGGGAGAGAAGATCATCACAAATCTAATCCAACTAAATCAGATTTTGGAAGATTTTTATCAAAAAAGAGGATTGGAACGTATACACAGAAGATTTCAATGTCAAACTGAAAAACCAACTAAAGATAAAAGTGCCGCAGAGAGCTACGACCCATGTTGCCCCAGGATCTGGCCCATTGGCTAGATCCAAGTCACGGATCTGTGGCAAAAGCCACAGATCCGCGGCTTTGTTATTTAAGTAGGGGGAGTGTTTGCTCCCTTTATCTGTATGCTCTTTCCCCTATCTTTTTTTGCCTATAAATACTGTAAAGTCAGAAGGTAAATGGGCACCAGAGAGCAGAGAGGTAGGATTAGAATTTTGCTTTAATTTAACTTAGTTTTTTCTTTTTATTTCTTATGTAATTTTCAGTTTTTATGTAATTTAGATTAGAAAGAGATTCATGAGAGAAATTGAGAAAAAATTTGTATAGAGAGTGACACCAATGGAAGTTTTCTCATTTTTTTTATAGTTTCTTTATTTAATCAAGGTTACATTTTGTTTTATTCTTTTGTGGTGTTCTTTTGGTATTTACCTTCTTTGCTTAATTGCTTTATCCATATAAATCTATAGCGTTCTTGCCATTGCAAGTGCCACTGATAGCTCATGACGATATATTCATTCTTTTAATGTCCATATCATTTCATACTTGTTCTTCAAAGTTTTGATGATGCGATGTGGACGGGAACTGGATCCTATCTTATGGGCTATGCACTGCATACCTCCAATACAAGATAGACCTTCACCGAAGATCAAGTTAAGTAATCAACCAAAAGAGGTAAGTATACTTACTTTTATTTCCTTTTTTCATTTAACTTCTAAGTTTAAAACAATCTTTACAAACCAACATCATTTCTTCTTTATTTTCTACTTAATATTCCCTTTTCTAACTTAACTTAGTTTTGTTTTCTTTCTTTTCAAAACTAAGAAGAAACTTTTAATCGAATTTTTAGTTAACTTAAAAAGAATACCAAAATACTTCCATCATTTTCCCTTCTTGTAGATCACGACCTACATAGCTACTTGCTATAGCCATAGTATTGAGAAACCTAGCGCAATTTCATGTTCCAAACTCTATTTTTCTGTGCATGTTTTACTTTAATCAGTGAACGACACTGACTAGATCTCGTTCTACTGTCAACGAACCCTGAAGAGCCTTCGATAGGGGTCTTACTTGAATCCACGAATGACATGAGGAAAAACTCAAAATTTATTGCTTAAAAAATTATGATAAATTCACAAGATACAAGGGCCTATTTATTGGCTTTAGAAGAGTACTACTCCTATTAGGAAACTAATACTAAAAAACCAAAAAATTGAAGCAATTTGGAATCCAAAATGGACTATAAAATCCTAGATAGTATCGATCGATACGCTGATATACAATAGGGTTGTCGACAGCTAAAAGGTGCTTTCGACAATCAAGTGGCAGACAGTAAACCCCAGACTTTTGAGAAAAGCCCATTGACAGGCTAGATGAAGAGTGTTGTTGACACATCAGGTTATTTGGCTTACTGGTTATCTTGGATTGTACCTTGATTTCCTACATCACATTGAACATACATAATTTGATCCTTCAAAAGGGAAAAGAAAAAATGAAGCCACTGAGACACCCTTAGTGAAGTCGTGTCTTCTCCTCTCCACCGCAGTTGTATCATCTACGGATCTCACCCGTCCACCCTTGTCTGGATCTCCCACCAGCATACATAATTCAAAACATTTTAGGCTATTTAGAATATATAATTATAGAATTGGTGGACAGCGCAGTCATGCACATGATGATAAAACTATATAGACTTAATATCAACCATCAATATGAAGTAGGAACGTTTTTAGATACTAGTGATTTCTTGACATTGATGGTTGATGCTTTTCACAAAAAATGTTAAAAAAAAATTGAATGCGTGTCACACTGTTTCCATGCTTTTCGTAGCGACTCCAAAATCAAATGGTTCAATCTTAGTTTTCCTAGGATCACGTCAGCTAAAAGATTCCCCTAGTATCTCTAATCCGAATAAAACTAGTATTCAGCTTTTGGGAACAAATCTAAGATAAAAAGTAATAAAAATCTCAATCATAGTGAAATACGAAAACAACTAAAGTTTCCAAGAGTAGGGCAGCAGTTTCAAACAACATTGATAGGTAGAGAAAACTTGAAGCAAAGAAAGAAGAAATAGAGAGAGATGCAGAGAGGGCAAGAGAGATGAGTTACATCGAACGGCTTTCTACTCTTGGAAAGGGGAGCAATGCAACTGAGAGCCTAGGCAAACTTCGATGTCGCGACAGTACGATATTACTAGTGGCAATCAAATCAGCGACAGATTCCTTTTCTTCATGGTGGTGATCAAGCGAGCATGAGAGCATGATCCTGGACAAGCTCTTCGGCTGCCCTGACAATTGATCGATACAGAGAGATCCTTCACCACTCACCAGCGATGGAGCCATGACGTACAACAAGCATCTTAAGTATGCTCCTCCTCATAGTAGCCTCTCTGATCTCATCGATTCAAGCAGATTGCATCTCAATTTTGTATCATTATCATCACATTTGTACATTTATCCTTGATTATTTTTTATTTAACATTATTATTTAACTCACTTTTTTATTGTTCTTTGTAGTTACTTGAATGAGAAGATAAGAATATAAGAAGCTTTTATTTTATCTCTAATCTTATCTAAATTTAATTTCAATTTTAATCAATTTAAAATCAAAAGGAGGAAAGGATACATCATCATCTTTAAAATTCAAATTCAAAATAAAAAGATATACTTATAGAAGATGGATGAGATAAAGCTAATTCTAATAGGAATAAGGAGAATAATTCATATTAAATGGAGTTTGAAATCAATTCAGACTCAGATTTACTGGACACCTCTTAGTATTCGGATCATAACATTCGCTATAGATATTAAAATCTGATGATACAAGATGCTACAGAAAGATGACTTGAAGGTCTAAATTCTTAATTTGACCACTTTGTCCAATTCAGTTATCTGATGAGACATATTTAGAAATCAATATGCCAACTTGATGTAGAATTAAATTCCCGTATTGAATTAGGATTGAGTTAAACTTTCTAATTTGTGTCCTATTGAGATTAGCTCTAAAGCCTATTTAATGAGCTAAAATCTCTTATAATCAAGTATCTCCACATCAGAGATCATAATTAGCTATTTTTTTAGTTTCTCTTCCAAATTTCTATTGTAATTTTTAGGGTTTAGTCTAATTCAAACTTTGTAAAGAAGGAGGAGGCTCTTGTAATTGAAGGTGACAGTATCAATAACAAAAATATTTTCAATTTATTTTTATTTAATTGCTTTCTTTACTTGCTTTTTTTTACTATGTTTTCTTTAGATTCTCTTATGAGTAGCTAACCTTCTTCATGGCTTATTAATCTCTACCCACCACAACTTTTAGTTTTATATTAGAATAAGCTAATTGGATCTTATGCATGCTTAAACTCTAGAAATAGCTAATACTCTTGAAGGCATATGATGATAGTTAAATCTATTTTGCTAATACTTCCCAGTAGTTTTTCTTATTCTATACTTAGCTAGCCTTGATAATTTAATGTTGGTAATTCTTCTTATTCAATGCTTTAGAAAGCTTGATAGTTTAATGATAGATCTTGGTTAGTGATTATTTCAAATAGGGTTTCTCCATCTTATGTATCTTACGTGAATTGAATGTGACTCTAAGGTATAATTTTTATGATTCAAAGTGAAGTTTAATCTAGCATAGGATAGTAAGTTAGTGTGGTAGATGATTAGTAAGCCATCTTTTCTTGTTTCTAAAATCAAAAACCTAATCCAACCCAATTTTCACCATCATATTTCTATCTCTAACATTTAATATAGTATTTTTTAACATAAAGAAGAATAAGCTAACCAATCTAATTTGTAAAAAGATACCGAAAAGATTTCATCGCATTTTTTCCTGAGGATTGACCCGCTTAGCCCTTGCTACCACGGATATATTGCGAGAATTTAGAGTTGGTAAATCAGATAAACGCTTTCCTAAACTTTGTATTTTTGAAAATCACAGGCCCATTGAAGAATATTGAGTTCGTGTTTACAGGAAGTCCATACTCAAAGGCTTAGCCCACATCCACCAGAAACAGTATGTACATGCATTGGACATAAAGCCGGACAACATATTGGTGTGGAGTACAACAGACGTGAAGATGTTGTAGGAAGGCAGAGCTAGGAATTCAGGCGTAACAGCAGACCAGACCTGGGTTTCGATCGACTGCTCGGTCAATCGAGAAAGCCAGCTGAAGACAGCGGTCGGCCGCCCGGCCGACCGCCTTACAATAGTAGACGAGTGAAGAAAAGCAAAGGCTATCGATCGACTGATCGATCGATCAACTAGAAGTAGAGAACCAAGTGCCAGTAGACCAGTCGACCATACGGTCCACCAGCCAGAAGCAGGCGCAAGACCAGATAGCCTGGTCAGATAGCCGGTCGACCGCTAGGTCGACCGACAATGCTGAGAAGACCTAGACTGGGCGGAAGCAGATGCAAGACCAGAGAGCCTAGTCTTATAGTCGGTTGACTGCCCGGTTGACTGGCAATACTGAGAAAGCCTGGCGGTCGACCACTAGATGAGTATCTGCTAAATTTTTGAGTTCGATTAGGATTTTGTTTTTGTGTCCAATTTGGATTCTGATTGATTTTCTCTTTTTTTTATTTTGAATTGTAATTTATGTACATTTTCTAAATAGGTTAGGACTTTATTGTAACGCTATAAAAGGCCATTGTATCCTTTGTTTTTTGTATCAAGTTTGTAATGAATAAATCTGAGTTTATCTAATTTTTCATCACTCACATGATAATAAGTTGGACAACCAAATACTCTAAGCACATCATAATCTGAAGCAGCCTTGACCGATCATATCTCCATCGGAGTCTTACCTCCGATCACAGATGTAGCAACTTATTGATGAGATGGCTAGCATACATCATTGCATCTGTTCAGAATTACTTATTCAGCTCACTGTAAGACAACAAGCACCGTATCTTCTCCAGCAAAGTATGGTTGAATTTTTCTGCCACCGCAGTCTTTTATAGAATCTCTCGAATAAAGAAGTGTCTCTCAATACCTTCATCATGGCACAACTATAGAAACAGATCACTATTACACTCTCCTTCATTATTGGACCTAAGTATCTTAATCTTCCTGCCTGTCTTCAACTTTATTCTCCTTCTTCGCTCCATAACGGTACATAGGACTCCACTCTTTTGAGTCATGGCGTACACGCAATTTCACCTAGAGTAATCATCAACAAGGGAGACAAAATTATATTTTTCCTCCAAGAGATGCATTCTTAGAGGGTCCCCAAATATTTGTATGCATATAATCAAGAATCCCTCTGGTACGGTGAATAATGGCGCCAAACTTTACCTTGATTTTCTTACTCAATATACAGTACTCACAGAATTTCAGCTTGCAAGTCTTAGCACCATTCAATAAGTCTTGCTTAGTCAAAGCTTGCATGGACTTCTCACCCGCGTGACCAAGTTTCATGTGCCACATCTTGGTAGCATCTTTATCCAAGTCAACTGAAGCTGCCATAACACCTGTGACTGTACTACCCTTTAAATAATATAAGTTTCTATCTCTGGCACCCTTCATCACAATCATGGACCCTTTGTGATCTTGAGAATACCATTCTCCATAGTCACCTTGAGCCCTTTTGATTCCATTGCTGCTCCAACTGAAATAATGTTCTTGTTTATCAGAAGAACAACTGAAGAACATATATGACATCTATCAAGTCTCTAACTATGCCATCAAACATCTTGATCCGAATGATACCTATCCCAGCCATTTGGCATGCGTCATCACTTCCCATGATTTCTAAGGCACCATCCAGCTTCTTAAGCTAGAAAATTATTCCCTTATGGGACATATGTGAAAGGTAGCCCCTGCATCCAATAGCCACTCTGACGTATCTGAGTAGCATATTGATGGTGTAATAGAGAGCGAGAAAGCAGAATAATCAGAGTCATTCCATCCGACTTGGCGACAATCACCTCTGATGGTTTCAATAACTTCGCCTTCAGTTTATTCTTCTTTTTGAGCTCCGAACAATCGTTTTTCCAATGTGCAGTCAGTTTACAAAATGCACATTTATCTCGAGTCAAACTACGGTTGCCAAATCGTGACCTCGATTTCATTCTACCACAATTCCTCCTTTTTAATTTGGATTCTTTTCTCTCATGTCAATACCTCCACCGATATGCTATATAGGACTCTCTATCCTTTCGTCTCAAATTGAGATTCACAAGAGGGATAGTAACCTTCCATTTATCAAGGTGAGGACAAAGGCCTCTTATCCCTTATCAGGAAGAGAACTCAAAAATATTAAGACTTTGTATAATATCCCCTATTTAATAATACCATATTATTATTTTTAAAAATTTACTTGATTCTACCTATTATTTTATTATTATTAATTAACTTGATTTAGTATCATTATTAGTGTTATTATTATTTATAACTTTTAGACTCTTATTGCTTATATTTAATTATTTTAAATTATTATTAATGGGTAGTATTATTATTTTCATTCAAGCCCAATAAGCTCAGCCCATTCTCCTTTTTCTTTTATTTTCTTTTCCTTTTTATGCTAAGCCCACATGAGCCAAAGCCCACTTTTTAGTTATGATCTTAATTGATTTGGATATCGATGATTAAATAAATAGGAGTTATTCATTAATAAGATGAAATTATGGACTTGAGACTGTCGGCAGACCCGATTGGATTGGAGTTGACTTGGGGTTGAGAAATAGACGTTGATTGGGTTGACCTGACCTGGTAGATTTTAGAGAGGTATATATACTTGATATGTTACTTGAGTTTTAAGATCTTGTGACTGACCTGGGTAGAGTGAGAGTATGTGATGATCTTGATCGAATTGAAATACGAGGATTTGATTAGATATATCAGAACTTGTATTTATTTCAGTTATAGAGGGTTAGAGATATCAATGACTTAGAGGATAAATATGTCGATGACTTTGAGAACCTGAGTAAATTTATACTTTGCCGGATTATTCTATTCATGACAACAGGTCATTACTCACCCTGAATATCATGATTTGCCTAGGAAACTTGATTGATTATATATGATATCTACCTGATACTATTGTCCATGTTACTTAACTACTGAGAAAATATTGTTACACGGTAACAACACTTTCATGTTATACTTGTTATATATTCCTGTTATACCGGTATCCTGTTCATTGATATTATATATTCCTGTTATACCGGTATCCTGATTACACATGTTGATATTATTACCGGGACTATCACTGAGTTATCCTAGTGATCTAAGTAACAAGCAAATTAAATAATCTTGATAAACTAATAACATGACATTAAATAACTTACATTGGGATTGAGAAAATTTATGGAGGAGACAGCGTCTGTACTTTGGATGGATCTAAGATTTAGGTTGCGCAGCCGAAAGAGGGTTCCACTGCAGGGTTCCCGTGGGGTGACTGGCACCCCGTCCTGTTCTTGTTCCTGTTATACATGTTATACATGTACCTGACCTGTTATACATGTTCCTGACTACCTTGCGGTAGGTCGTGGTTCAGCGCCAGGAGTTGGGCCGTGGTCCAGGGTAGCACGAGACCCACCTAAAATACAGACAATGTCTCCAACCAATCAGTTTTAATAACTTAGGACTCTGATTGACATGTGTAATAGGCGTAGTATGGGATGCGTCTATTACATGTGGCAATTAGTATTCGCTGACATAATTAATAATGATAAACTGTTATTGTATTGTGACTAACCGTGATCACTCGACTGCATATATATATATAAACTATGATAGATATAGCATTGTACACCAGACCAGTGACATATGCTAGGTTATACATTTTGACATTAGTTGTTCCATGTTATCATGATATCAGTTATATATCGTTCATAGTTTGTTGTTGATATTGATTATTCTGTTACCTTTTATTTTCGGATTATCATGTTGTTATTACTTACATTGTTATCTTTTATGCACGAGCACCTTTCCCTTTACACATACTCTTTAGGTCGCTTCTGACGACCCTGAATTCGCTCGTCGAGGGATTATTTTTGGACACCTTCTTATATTGTTCAGGTGTTCGTGTGATCGTACGCGTTACGAGGAGCTGAAGTCTCTCTTTTCTTGATTATAGGTATTATTTCTCTTTTATCCATGTTATTTCCTGATTCTATCTTTATCGCATTCAGTTGCCATTTTCTTTCTTTTATTCATTTGTTATCATTGTGTTAGATATTCATATGTCATATTGCAGTGATATTAATTTATCATAGTAAATTTTATAGCTTGTTTAGGTTACTTTAGGGTTAGCGTGTATGCGTGGGGTGTTTTCCTCGCGTATATACGTCGTCGACTCTCGTCGCGTCTCCGCTTCAGCGTATTTTGGGAAGCGGGGCGTGACAGGGTTTTCCTGGTATCAGAGCCAGGTTTGATATAAAAAGTGAACCTAGATCTTATCGGTAACTTGAAACAAGTTATAGTTACACTGCAATATACATATACTATCCATACGTGATATTGACTCCATTTGAAGTTGATCGTCCTCCCTTTTGGAATCCATCTCTTGAATCTTTTGATATCCCTAATTCTAACTCTTTTTCTAGAGTAATCTTGACTCCATCTTGATTCTTATTCTTCTTTCCAATTTTATTTCTTGATTTTGTCTCTTGAAATTGTCACTCCATTCTGAAGCGGTAATAAAGATCAGAGTGGCGCAGCGGAAGCGTAGCGGAACCATGATGTATTAAGAAGAAACGTGGAAGCTTGTTTGTTTTCTCTCTTGATTCTGATTTTCTAACATTCCCTACCTTATCGAAATTTCGAGGACGAAATTTTTGTTAAGGTGGGTAGAATGTAATATCCCTATTTAATAATATCATATTATTATTTTTAAAAATTTACTTGATTCTACCTATTATTTTATTATTATTAATTAACTTGATTTAGTATCATTATTAGTGTTATTATTATTTATAACTTGTAGACTCTTATTGCTTATATTTAATTATTTTAAATTATTATTACTGGGTAGTATTATTATTTTCATCCAAGCCCAATAAGCTCAGCCCATTCTCCTTTTCCTTTTATTTTCTTTTCCTTTTTATGCTAAGCCCACATGAGCCAAGCCCACTTCTTAGTTATAATCTTAATTGATTTGGATATCGATGATTAAATAAATAGGAGTTCTTCATTAATAAAATGAAATTGTGGACTTGAGCCTGTCGGTAGACTCGATTGGATTGGAGTTGACTTGGGGTTGAGAAATAGACGTTGATTGGGTTGACCTGACCTGGTGGATTTTAGAGAGGTATATATACTTGATATGTTACTTGAGTTTTAAGATCTTGTGATTGACCTGGGTAGAGTGAGAGTATGTGATGATCTTGATCAAATTGAAATATGAGGATTTGATTAGATGTATCAGAACTTGTATTTATTTCAATTATTGAGGGTCAGATATATCAGTGATTTAGAGGATAAATATGTCGATGACTTTGAGAATCTGAGTTGATTATATACTTTGCTGGATTATTCTATTCATGACAGTAGATCATTACTCACCCTGAATATCATGATTTGCCTAGAAAACTTGATTGATTATATATGATATCTACCTATTATTGTCCATTACTTGTTACTTAAATATGGGAAAATACGGTTACAATACAATACTTTTGTTATACTTGTTACATATTCTGGTTATACCGGTATCCTTTTCATTGATATTATATATTCCTGTTATACCGGTATCCTGATTACACATGTTGGTATTATTACCGGGACTATCACTGAGTTATCCTAGTGATCTAAGTAACAAGAAAATTAAATAATCTTGATAAACTAATAACATGACATTAAACAACTTACACTGGAATTGGGAAAATTGATGGAGGAGACAGCGTCTGTATTTTTGGTGGATCTAGATTTAGGTTGCGCAGCCGAAAGAGGGTTCCACTGCAGGGTCCTGTGGGGTGACTGGCACCCCGCCCTGTTCCTGTTCCTATTATACATGTTAGACATGTACCTGACCTGTTATACATGTTCCTAACTACCTTGCGGTAGGTCCTGTTTCAGTACCAGGAGTCTGGGCCGTGGTCCCGGGTATGCACGGGACCCACCTAAAACACAGACAATGTCTCCAACCGATCAGTTTCAATAACTTAGGACTCTGATTGACATATGTAATAGGCGTAGTATGGGATGCGTCTATTACATGTGGCAATTGGTGTTCGCTGACATAATTAATAATGATAGACTGTTAATGTATTGTGACTAACCGTGATCACCCGCTTGTATATATATATAAACTATGATAGATATAGGATTGTACACCAAACTAGTGACATATGCTAGATTATACATTTTGACATTAGTTGTTCCCTATTATCATGATATCAGTTATATATCGTTCATATTTTGTTATTGATATTGATTATTCTGCTACCTTTTATTTTTAGATTATCATGTTGTTATTGCTTACATTGTTTTCTTTTATGCACGAGCACCTTTTCCTTTACACACACTCATTAGGTTGCTTCTGACGACCCTGGATTCGCACGTCCAGGGATTACTTCTTATATTGTTCAGGTGTTCATGTGATCGTACGCGTTACGAGGAGCTGAAGTCTCTCTTTTCTTGATTATAGGTATTCATGCTCTTTTATCCATGTTATTTCCTGATTATCTCTTTATCGCATCCAGTTGCCATTTTCTTTCTTTTATTCATTTGTTATCATTGTGTTAGATATTTATATGTCATATTGCAGTGATATTGATTTATCATAGTAGATTTTATAGCTTGTTCAGGTTACTTTAGGCTTAGCGTGTAAGTGTGGGGTATTTTCCTCGCGTATATATGTCACCGACTCTCGTCGCGTCTCCGCTTCAGCGTATTTTGGAAAGCGGGGTATGACACTTTGTCTTCATCATCAATCACTACATTCACATTCGCTAAATCAGCGAAGAGCTTCGTGTAGTTGTTGATATGATTACTAATAGAAACTCCCATCTTCAACTAGAAGCAGTAAAGTTTCCTCTTCAAATGCAAGTAGTTCTCGATGCTCTTCGTCAAGTATTTTCTCACGAGAGTCTGCGAAATCTTCTTCGTTGAAGTCTCGTTCATCACATCATAATTTAGATCTTATGATAAACACGACCAAATAACTCCACACGTCATTTTGTTCATTTGTTTTCTAAACCTTCTCTTCCATTTCTGCCAGTATCTCCTGCAAATCAAGAGAATCCTTCAAATTCTGCGCATTCAACGCATCTAGAACTTCGCATCTCCATAATCCAAAGTTTTTTTGTTCTGTCAAACTTCACCACATCAATCTTTAAGTGGTGAATATGTTCTTTGTAATGAAAGAACTATTCCCTTCGGATGCTTCTTTGGCCATATCTACTCCAAATTCCCACAACCAAAATGAGCAAAACAATTATGGAATAGACCTATAAGATAAAGAAAGGATCTTTACTTTCAATTAAAATCCTAAGAAGAGATTCCAATTGATTTCTTTTCTAAAGAATAGAAGATATGATCCAACCTGATAAAAAATCTAATATTTTACTTCAATAGAGCTTCAAAATTTCAAGATCCAAGTTTTCAACCAAGGTTCACTCCACCAAACAATCTCCAAGCGTAGCCTAGAGCTCTGTTACCACTTGTAGGGATCCAGAAGAGCCAAAAAAACAACACACAAGTGCACAAAGAACCACACAAGATCGAAACACAAAGATATAACAAGGTTCAGCGAGCTTATGTCCACTGGATAGAATAGAGAGATCTATTGATTCTTCAAAGAGTCTACAAAAGGAATATGATTTTTTACTTTTCCCAGATCTCAAAAGAATGAACTCACATTCCTATTAACAGAGAAGAGAGAGGCAGAAAACAAAGCAGGTCGGTTTCCTGTTTTCTTTTTGAACCGACTCTTCGGTCGACTGACTGCCATCCCCAACTCTTTTTTAAATCTCAAAGATTGGGTCGGTTGACCCACTTGCATCTCTAACTCTCTGTTAAGTCTCATAGATTGGGTCGGTTGACCGCCCGGTCAACTTACAGTACTCAATGTGCATTTTATTTGCACATCGATCGGTTGCTCAGTTAACCAACATGATGTCTCTGCGTATTTCTGGTTCTCTTCTCTTCCATTTTCTTCTCTCTCTCCAACATCTCTCCAAAAAGTGTTAAAAAACTTTATCATCTAGGTTTTGATCCTCTCCCTATAGTGTGGTCACGGGGGTGCACTGTGGCAGAGATGGTCACTGATAGCCAGCGCTCAAATACGATTTTGTCTTGATTTGAACCAGCTGATGAAGCTAGAGGTTGGGGAAGGAATGACAGTGCTTGAGAAACCAGAGAAGTTGTCAGAGGTTGGAAAAGATTTCTTGAAGATGTGCTTTGTGCAAGAGGCTGGCGTTGAGGTGGCCCGCTCAGATGCTCTTCTTAAGCACCCGTTTGTTTTGGGCTCGACCAATGCAGTTTCTCATAGATGTTTGAAAGGAGTTGTTGGGAATTTGAACGTTAATGTTGTAAGAAAGTGTAACTTTCTCTGTTTTGATGTGAATTTTATTTACTCAAACTTGTGTATGCTATTAGATTTGTCATTCATTTGTGATATTTAATTAGCTTTGATTATTCTGCATCTTAATGCACAAGTAGTCATGAAACTCTCTTACAAAAAAAAAAAATTCTCTCAAAAAAAACTTGTCACGAGAACTCTTATTTCTTATACTTTTTAATAAAATTTTAAAACCATCCTAAATAGTTAGATATAAATTTAATCTAGATATGTATTGAACCGAGAATATTATGCACACATGTATTAGAAAACACCCAGTCAACTTTAAAACATTCATGTTCTGATGTATCCTCTCCAAAACATTTTATCGTGATATATCCTCAAAAAAAAAATATCAATTTTCTAGAAAAGTTTTAGTGTTTAAATGCGGCAGTCAAAAGCTAAAACCAATGTTCTCAAATAATCCGTTTTATTTATATAAAAAAAGGAATAAAGGTAAATTTTGTGAACATATGAACTAATCCTAGTGAAAAGACTTAAACTCAGCAAATCCTAATCCTAGTGAAGCTTTACTATATAGTACGAAGTAATTTTTTTAATTATTGACTAACTAATTTTACAGAGAGTGACAACCTTGACAACTTAGGAAACCAAAATGAATTAGGAAATCAAAACCGGATACAACAAGTATGAGTTCTCTCTCCTTATAAATTCATTCAATTAGCAAAGCAAAACAAAAACACAGCGCAGTAAGAGCAAGTAGAGAGCGAAAGAGTTGCCGAGAGAGATGAATCTTCTTCTCGCCCAACGACAGATCCGTATCCTCGGCATTGGAGGCTCGGCAGTCGTGAGCCTCGCGGAGCTCCAATACGGTGACGGCACCACAACCCTGGTGGCCGTGAAGTCATCACGAAACCCGGCTACTTCGCGGATGATCGAGCGCGAGGGCTTGATCCTAGATGAGCTCAAGGGTTGCCCAGAAATCACTCAATGCATCGGCAAAACGGCCGGTTTTGTCAATGGCACGCTCCCAATATGTCAAGTGTATCTTGAATACGTCCCTTTCGGCAGCCTCTTCAGTCTCCTCAAATCAGCCGGACCACTCCCCGAGCAACAAGTTCGAGATTACACCAAGTCCATACTCAAAGGATTGGCACATATCCATATGAAAGAGTATGTGCATTGTGACATAAAGCCAGCCAACATACTAGTGTGCAGCTCTTCACAGGTCAAGATCACTGATTTTGGGCTAGCGAAGCCAGCGGGCGTGGGAAAGGACGAAGATTTCCCCTATGAAATTCGGTGCACGCTGCAGTACATGGCGCCGGAGTGCGTGACACGTGACATGTATGAAGCCCCGTTGGACATATGGGCTCTGGGGTGCACCGTGGCGGAGATGGTCACCGGAGAGTTGGCGCTCAAATTCGAGCGTGGTTGTGATTTGCGCGGGTGGATGAATGCGCTCGGGGAGGGCATTGTCCTGCCAGAGATACCGGAGAAGTTGTCGGTGGCCGGAAGAGATTTCTTGAAGATGTGCTTCGTGCGTGAGCCGATGCTGAGGTGGACGGCCGAGATGCTTCTCAAGCACCCATTTTTGAGTGGTTCAGCCAATGCAGCGAAGACAAAGGAGTTGCTGTGGGGATTTGAGTGTTGTTAATCTTGCGAGTCAATTATATTGTCATTAGTTTTGATTCTTGTTATGAATCTGAAAGCATAAATTTGCTTAGTATCCAGCTTCTATGACTTACTATAGTGATGGCTGCTATTAATATCATGTACTAGAACAACTACTGTACACTATTATGTTGAGAATACACAATGCATCTTGAATCTTGATTAATTACCACAACACTCAAATTTATCCTGAGTGAAGTATTGCTCTCAAAATCTATAAATATCATCAATACACTACAAAAATGTTACATGCATATTTTTAATAAAAAAAAAACAGGGAGCACCAAACTCAAATGAATTCCTTGATCTTCCTCCACGCAAGGCGTCATCACAGTCGCTGCTAAAAAATCGATATTCATAAGCTACATCCTTGATTCTCTTCCGCGCGCAGTTACTGTTGACCAGTATTGTAATGTTTTGGTTTTAGCTGTCACATGTTTGATAACTCAACTCATTCTGTATGAAGACTGAAATGAGACTTGTACGTACAGACCACTTGCTGGAGCCAAATACACCTTAGGCATTCTGATTCAAACGTTTGTGATAGACAGGCATATCAAAATGCTGTCTTATACAATGGGCAAGTCGTTTGGTGTGGAGTCGAGAAGAATTTGTGTAAGCAGACCCAATGAAATTTGTGCTTGCAGGTCTTGCAAGCTAGACATAGAATTCTTTTACGAGATTATGCTTCCAGAACCAAATGGCCTCACCTGCAGCACCATTCTGCATGTAAAATAAAATGAAAAAGAAAAAAAAAATCAGTTTCAATGACTTTACAACACGAGAACTTATGTCCATGGCACGAAAATTTTCAGTGACTGATCTTGGAGACTAAAACATGCAGCAAAATCATCCTGAGTAGTTGACGTATGAAATTCATAAGTCGACTAGTGCAGCTGATAAAAAGTTGGATTTTGTCGATGTTTGCAAAGTAGTCGACTAATTAGTTTGTAAGATGGACGAAAGTAGTGAGTTATTTAGTTTAACAGTGTATAATATTTGAAATCTGACAAAAATTAATTTGTAAGGAGTTTTAAGTGTTTAGATCATGATGAAATAATCGAATCAAGAGTTTTCTGTCAAAGACGTAGATCTAAGCAAAATGTTATTTTTGGCGGTCCATTTTGCGCCCACTTTATGGATAAGCAAAAAGTAGTTAAATGATATAATTTTTATTTTAGAGATTTCAAATAATGTAGATTAACTTTAATGGAGTGGATCTTGTATTTGGATGCCAAAGCATAAGATTTGAACCGTTTAGAGTTGGACCCAAAAATAAACGTTTATTTTGTCGTCCAACTCATATATATATATATATATATATATATATATATATATATATATATATATATATATATATATGAGAAAAATGTATATCAGCCGACGGCTGAGAGACTCTCTCAGCCTGCGGTGACGCGGTTTAATATTTGTTACCGCACTAACTTGCGGCCCGCTTATAGGAAGAAGTTAAATTACTAAATACCCCTTATGAAAAGCTACTTTTTCGGTAACTTCCGTTATTGTTTATTATTATTTCCCCACAAGGCAATTTTTTGACCACTCGTTGTCAGATTTAGGTTATTGTTTATTATTATTTTTTTCCCTTTTTTTGCCGCTCTTTATACGATTTAGGTTATTGTTTATTATTTTTTCCCCTATTTCCTTACCTCTCTTGGTCAGATTTAGGTTCTCTTTTTCAGCCTGCAATAAACTTTTTTGTGAAAATATTGTTTTTTAGACAATTTTTTATCCTTTTATTTAATGTCGACGTCTGAGCATTCGAATTCCCCTACCAATTCTGGTCGCAGTCGTAAGCGATCTCTATCTGGCGATCTAAATATGGAGGATATATCATCTGGTTCAACTTTCTCTCAGAATATTGAAAATATTGAAGGGTTGACATCTTTGCATGCCGATCAACAGGTTTTAATTGTGTCAATTTTTTCCCAAAATTTCTTAAATATAGAATTTTTCTTTTAAGTATATATGGTGCTGCGACCTATAATCACTTGTTCTAAAGTTTCAGAAATGCGACCACGATCGCAATCTTATTTGAAAATAATCTCCGGCTGTGAAATCTTTTTTTTGTGACTGCGACCTAAGTCGCATTCCTTGTTCGACGTATAATTTGTTTTACGAAATAAAATAATCACTTGTTTTAATCTTTTTAGAATAGCAATCACGGTCGCAATTTGTTTTTTTGTGACTGCGACCCAAGTCGCATTCTTTGTTGTCATAATTCTTACACGTTTCTATGTGAATTATATCCATTATATATATATATATATATATATATATATATATATATATATATATATATATATATATAATATATATATATATATATATTAGATTGTTGCACAGTTATTATTCTGTTGCTTTTAAAAAATATGCTCATGCGGATAACTGCGACGATGGTCACAGTATTTAGTAAGAAGTAATATAGATTTCATCTCATCTGCGACCTTGGTCGCAGTTTTAGAAATTATATTTTAGACGTGTGATATCTAAAAAATATTTATATTTATGTAGTTCGTCTAATTGTTTTGTAGGATATGAATGCACATGGAGAAATGTCTGGAAGCTCAAATAATTTTTTAGGGAAACAGTTTCTCACGGATGTGGAAGCATACAATTTCTACAATTCTTATGCAAGGAACAGAGGTTTTGGTGTGAGAAGAAAAGGAATAGATAAGTCACGGAAGCCTCCTCATGAAGTTATTTGCAGAAAATTTTGCTGCAACAAGGAAGGTGTGAAGAAGTTGTGTGATAAAAGACAAGAGGGTCTTACAGTGCATCGTCGAATTGACACTAGAGTAGCGTGTCTTGCTGAGATGCATGTTCGTCTTCGTTTTTTTTTGACAAAAGATATTGGGTTGTCACAAAATTTGTTGATTCTCATTCACATGAATTGTCAGGCCCGGATAAGGTACATCACCATTACTCTCACCAGACTCATCGTTCGAAGATTAGCAGAAGTATTATGAGCAATTTGGTTAATGTGGGAATGCGCCCTTCAAATATTTCCCGTGTTGTGAATGCAATGAGCCAGGGAGAAGGCTGTGAAGAAGTGAGCCTGCAACAAGTTATAGATTTTACTCGTCAACGTAGAAATAACATTGGCCATGAGTTTATTGATTATTAAATATTTTCAAGAGAAAGCCGAGACCGATCCAGAATTTTTCTTTGCAAGTAAAGTCGATAACGCGGACACACTTAGAAGCATTTTTTGGGCTGATGGAAGAGCTATTTCCTCGGATTTGAGGTTCTGTGATGTGATTGTTTTTGACACAACATACAGGACTAATCACTTGAGCTTGCCATTTGCTCCAATCACTGGAGTAAATCATCATCGGCAGTCAATTTTGTTCGGCTGTGCATTGCTTGCTGATGAGCAGAGGGATACGTTTGTGTGGCTATTCCAAAAATGGCTCAAGTACATGCATGGAGTTGCACCAAAGTTGATTATTACTGATCAGGATGCCCAGATTGGTGACGCCATCAAGACTATTTTTCCAACTACTCGGCACCGGTTTTATTTCTGGCATGTACGGAAACATATTGCCGAGCAACAAATACCGATGACAAACAAGTATGGAGAAGATATGGTCTCTGATTTCCATGATCGATACACCTCCCGTAATATAAGCACATGCGAGGAGCGATGGCGTTTGATGAATGAAAAATATCATTTAGAAGAAGAAGAAGACAGTTGGTTGTTGAAGATGCACAGACTGCACGGACATTGGGTTAATGCATATCTTAAGGATGTTTTCTGTGCTGGAATGACAACCAGCCAGAGGTCTGAGAGTATTAATTCCTTCTTTGATGGTTTTGTTAATGCAAACACGAAACTAGTGGAATTTGTTCACCAATATGATAAAACTGTTGCTGCCCGTCGTACCTCTGAATCTCAACAAGATTTTCGGGGTTTGAATTCTGTGCCCAACTGTACATCGAATCCATATGAGATACAGGTTTCGAAGTTGTATACACCGAAGATTTTTCAGTTGTTCCAAAAGGAATGGGTAGTTGTAATGAGACTATTTTCAGAAGAGTTAGAACATGACAAACCTGGATCAAAATATTTGGTTGGTGATTTTTTAGAATCAAAAGACAGCTGGGAAAAGGTCAGTTATGATAAGCGTGAGGAACTTCATGTTTCTTGTAGTTGCTCGTTATTTGAAACAGAGGGTATCCTATGTAGACATATTCTGTGTATTTTGTGGCGCAATCACGTTACACATATACCGGAATCATATATACTTTAGAGATGGTGGTTGGATGCTCGTTACAAAAACGTTGCAATTGAAAATGGCATCAGGCCTTTTCCCAGTCAAGACACTCCACGGACGGCTAGATTGTGGACAATTCGTTCAAAATTTAATGCAATTCTTGAGATGGTCGCTGATTCTGATATCCATCTTTCAAAGTTGGACGCAATTTTGGAAAGATTTGCCGAAAAAACCACTAGTGAATACAGAGCCATGTCAGGAAATTTTCAGTCATCACAGCCTAAAACTACAGTTGGTTCCAGTGGATCCGTTGTCGTTTTGCGAGATGGTGAAGAATTGAATATACGTGATCCAATTGGTCCTGTACCAACCAAGGGGAGGCCTAGAGCTGCATCCAGACTTAAGTCTGGTTTTGAAGATTCTATATATCAGAAGGAAATTAAGCATCGAAGATGTGGTAACTGTCAAGAGCTGGGCCATTACAGGACTGGTTGTCCGTTACTGGTATTACATTAAACCTGTTAAACAATTTTTTATAATGATTTATGTTTAAAATTCTTACTATTCTTTTTTTAATGGCAGAAGAAGTAGGGTTGGGTTGCGTCCATCTTTAAGGAATAAAGTCTTCATTTTTCATGAACTGCGACCAGGGTCGCACAGTGTAGAGAGATTCATGTCGCAGTCTGGCACTGGCGTGTCATTATAATCAGATTTTATTCTCATTTTTTTGATTTCTACTGTACTATTTTTGTAATTAGTTGTACTTTAAAGTTTTACTGTTACAAAATTCTCCTATATAGTTTAATTTTTGTTTACTATAACGTAGACAGCGACTTTGGTCGCAGTGTACGTGGTTAATTGCGACCGTGGTGGCAGTGTTCCTATATCGCTGAAATTGAATTGTTGCTTTTAAAATTGCCCCCGTCTCTTGGTATATTATTGTAACATCTGAATATAGTTGAAGATTCTGCGCACTATTATAATTTCGACATTTTTAGCGCTATGTTTTTTTTTAAATTCCACTTAACGTAAAGTACCACTGCGACCATGGTCGTATCGATATTTACACATTTGAATATTGACTTTCTCTTTATATACAACAGCTCATTCACTGCGACCAGAGTCGCAGTTGCCTTACGTATTTTTTAAGATTTTTTTGCTTACAGTCGCAGCGTTCCCTTTTTCTTTTAATTGTAACTTCTATTTTACATTTTCGCCCTATGTTTTGCTTTAGTTCACTGAACATAAATTAAAACTGCGACCTTGATCGCAGTGTCGGCCTTTTTGCCCATTTGAACGTATTGTCTGGATGTGTACACCAATTTCATGACTGCAAACAGAGTCGCAGTCTGGTGAAATAAAATTTGTGACAAATGTAAAGTATTTCAACCAAGAATAAGTAGTAAAAACTATAATTCACACAATAAACCTTAGAAAACAGGGTTATATATATATATAAAATCAAAATACAAATTTTAAACTTCTAATCAGATTCGTCATCACCATCATAATCAGATTCGTCATCAAGATTATGACCGCGTTCGTCTTCCGTATCGCTTTCCGTCTCTTCCACCTCTTTACCAACAATCTCCTCTTCGCTTTCTTCCTCTTCATGTATGTATTTTGGTTCATCAATGAACTCCCAGGACGGGTCGTCTGTATCAAGCTCATCCTCTGACCCGTAGCGAGGCATCGCTTCAGAATTATACCTCCAATTATCATTAGATGATTGGCTTCTTTCTGGTGAAGACGGTGGAGAAGACATTTTTGAATCTGATTCCGAATATTGAAAGTAACGAGTTTGAGAAAAACCAATTTAGTCTGTTTATAATCCTGTCCTGATGACCCTTTATATATTTTTAATCCCAGAATTCCAAAAGGTTTAAGCTCTCAAACCACGTGAATATTTCCCAAATTTATTTTCTACCTTTTCTCAAAAATTGTATACTTCCTAGGTGACTGTTCAGTTATCCAAAACAGTTTAAAAGTTAATACAGTCTTACATTAAATTACTTTGTACTCCAAAACAGTTCATTATTGCGACCACAGTCGCATTGAGAACTGATAAATGATTAAGTAACTGCGACCATGATCGCTGTCTCGATTACAATATCTCAATATAAGGAAACGCTTTAACTAAAACAAGTCATTAATGTGACTTGGTCGCAATACAACTGCTGAACGCATGTTTATTTCTAATATCAGTACGAATTAGTAAAATGCACGGTGTAACAGATGTAGATTGGAAATAATCAATTGAATTTATAATAAATAAATGTATAAAAATGTTTATAAATTAAATCAATAAAACAAAAAATGGCTCAATGAATTGCAATTATTTTTACATTTATAATTAAAAAATTGTGGTATATCAATAAATTGTCAGCTGTCAGTCTTCAAATACCATCCTTCTTATCATTTCTGTTTGTTCATCCCAACTCTTCTCTCTATCTGCAAGTATCATGTATGCAAGCTCACTCTTAGTCTCTGTACATCAGCAGCCGTAACAGTATCAACAGCTGGTGGACTACCAAATGCTATACTTTCCATGTACTTGCATACATATACAGCGCAATCAACACTGAAATTTGCACAGAGTAATCATTAATTGAAGTTAGATTTTTGTACTAAAAAAAGGTAGAAAATATGATAGGTAAGGAGATGTCAAAAATTTATATACCTGTTTGCTTGTTGGGGACATCTTGTGTATTTTATATTTGTTTTTCTTATTAATTTATTGAAATCAATCTCAAAAATCTGTATTAATCTTTCTTTCTGCAATGTCAATAGAAAAAAATCAGTATTAATCAAATTAAATGCAAGTTTCCAGTAATCGAAATATTAAATTTCAACTCACCATTAATCTTGCATCTTTTTTATAAAGCTTTAATATACTACTGGTTTTTTCAGCTGGGACCAAAGAGTTGTAAAAAATCCACTCTTCTGTGTGGTAATCAAATACCAGTAAGGTCCAGTGAAATCCGGGATCATTGGCACTGCGTTTGTGATTGATCGGGAAGAACATGTACTGCAAATCATCTGTCCAGTTTTTCAACAGCTGCTGCTTGATGAAATGATCTTCCAGATCTTTACTTTTAGATACAACACCGTGCTGCGAATAACCAAAAAAATAAAATTCAAAATGAATTCAAAGTATTAAAAAAAATTTATGAAAATTAGAAGTCATTACGGCAAAACAACAGACTGCAATCATTGTCGCAGTGTTTCTTAATTATGACATTTTTATATTAATTAATGCGGCGACCAAGGTCGTAGTGTTGTTATTGATTAAGATTGTCAGGAATTGCAATCTAGTTCGCATACTTTTCATTACTAAAATTATATTCGTGGTGATTTATATTATCATGACTGCGACTTAGGTCGCTGTACAGTAGGTAGCTGCTCCTTTTATATTAGCACGCATAGAGACCAAGGTCGCAGAGTTTGTTGTTGATTAAGACTGCCGCCAGCAACTGCGACCACATTCGTAACCTTCATTTTAAATTGATATTGAGGTGAATTAATTTAATTATAAACTGCGACCTTAGTCGCAGTACATTCCTTATGCCTAAACAGCGATAAAGAATATTAGTAGAATATTAACATTCAAAGATTTAATTCACCAAATTAATTAGGAAATTGATATTACATTAAACCGTAAAAGAGAAAATAGATGTTTACCCAAGCTTTGCTCGGAAGAATATACTTTTTAATCCTCCTCCTTTCTCTAGATGCTGTATGTAGAAATGAATTATATTCGCATCTAACTCTCTACTGAACATCAGGTCCTCAATGTCATTCTCTGTAACAATGATTCCGTTGTCGGTATCCTGATATGCAGTAGAACTGCAAGATATTCAAAACAAAGTTAGTAATTAAATTGTTCTTATATAGATATATAACAGTTTTTTGATATGATTTATAATAAAATTAATTAACTTACTCAGAGAAGGCCTTGTCCAAGAAATTTTTTATAATAGCTTGTTGATGGGGCTGCAGAATTCTGTATGCTGTGGTTTCGGCCAATTCCCTCGTTTTTGACTGAGTTGCGGAAATCTCTTTGTCGCCGAAACTAGCGGCAGAACTCTGAGCCGCAGGCTGTGGAAGAGGATGTTCATTAATTTTCTTCTTCTGTTTTGGATAAACGAAGTCGGAGTCATCGCGATCTCTTTCAGCGCGCTTGCGTTCTTTGACTCCCCTTTCTATCGTTCCTTTAGAGTAATCCGAAACTGTTTTTCTTAAGGATTGCTTCTGATCCGGAGTATGTTCTTGAATTTTTTCTTTAGAAGCTCTATCTCTTTGGAGTTCTTGAATCTGTTGAGTTATATTCAAAGAACAACTGGGGATATCTTCCCCAGAAATATTTACAATAAATTCAGAACCCATGATTTCATCCTCTGTCAAATTTTTTTCTTCTTCTCTTCAGCCTGCTTCTCCATCTGCTCCATAATTATTTCTGCTTCTTCTCCTCTTCTCCTTCTTCCTTCTCCTCTCCTCTTCTTTCATCCTCTCCTTCAACTCTTCCCCTCTTTCTTCTTTTTTCTCCTGCCTCTTCTTCTCCTCCTCTAACTTTCTCCTCTTCTCATTTTCCTGCTCCTCCTCTTCTTTCCTCCTCTTCTTCTTCTCCTTCTTCTCCACTACACTCCTCCTCTTCTGTTCCTCCTCCTCTTCCCTTCTTCTCTCCTCCTCTTCCCTTCTCTTCTCATTCTCCTCCTCTTCCCTCCTCCTCCTCTCCTGCCCCTCCTCTTCCCTCCTTCTCTCCTCCTTCTCCTGCTCCTCTCTTCTCCTTCTCCTCTTCTTCCCTCATTCTCCTCTCATTCTCATTCTCCTCCTTTTCTCTCCTCCTCTCCTCCTTTTCCTTCTCTTCTTCCATCCTTCTCCTCTCATTCTCCTCCTCTTCCCTCCTCTTCTTCTTTTCCTTCTCCTCCGCAGCAGCGGCTGCTCTCAGCAGCTCTTCTTCTTCTTCTTTCACTTTTAATTTCCTCTGCTGCTTTTTTAATTTTTCCTTCTCTCTTATTTCTCTTCTTTTTTTCTTTAATTCAGCCTTGAGTCTGTTCTCAGTCTTCATTTTTTTAATTTTCCTTTCAAGCTAGAAACATATTCTCTCAAGTACTGATTTTGATTCCTCAACCCTTCAATTTCTTCAGCTTGTTCATCCCGTGGTGGTGGCAAATTACCTGTAAAAGTTGGTTCTTGCTCACTCGTCTCTTCTTGCTCAATTATTTCTGCAGCTTCTGGCTCCTTTTCCGACGGGATGTTAGCTTGATTATATGTATTTCCTTCTTCTTCTTCTTCTTCATCTTCATCTTCTTCTTCTTCCTCCTTATCTTCCCCTTCAACAGGAAGGCCAATCATAATTTTTTCATCATTAGAGATGTTGGCCATTCGACACAAAATCTGGAAAAAAAACATTAATTTAAAACCAAAACAATGAAATAATTATACTGCGACCAAGGTCGCAGTTTATTTATTAACTATTAAGATAGAATGCGACCATGGTCGCAGTTTGTTTGTCCGGTACATAAATTTAACTGCGAAGACTTGCAGCTAAATACTGCGACCATGGTCGCATTTAATGTATACGGTGTTATCAGGAGAATGCGACCAAGATCGCACTTCGTATGTCCGGCACGTAAAATGAATTGCGAAACGTACAGCTCAATACTGCGACCATGGTCGCATTCTGAGATTATGGTCGCATTTTAATTGTACTGCACATAAAAAGAACTTGAACCAAGGCCCCATTTAAATGTATAAAATTTTAATCAACACTATATGGTATTTAATATTTTAAAACTTACGATATTTGCGTCAAGCTCATTTAGATCAACTTCAAGCAGAGATCTGCTAATGTTCTGGAGGTCCCATCTTACAAAACGTGGGATTTTGTCCTCCAAACCAGACCTTGGCTCAAAAATAGGAGCCCTCTCACATAGCCAATACTGTAAAATACAAAATTAAATTAGTTTACACAAATATTCACAAGATTATGGGGAAATTTCATACAATGTTGGCCAAATTTGATATTCATACTTACAATAATTTGCACGGAGCATCCTTGCAGCTCGTACGTGGTGTGCCTGAAGATGTCCATTGACTCAATCAGGAATTGCCAAACAACTTTAGCCCAGCATATTGTCCTCATTAGCTGCATATTGGCAATCTGTTCCACAATATACCACGACACCGTGCATTTACTGCCAGAGAAGAATAGAGTGGCCGACATGTACAGGATGATTATTGTAGTAAAGTCTTGAGCTGCAAGTTTTTGTCTGTCTCTTATAATTTCATATAAAGTCACTTGCTGCTCAAGTTGTTCATCCTTTGTCACATCTAATTCACCCATCCTCCTTTTCTTGACCAGAAGATCATCCAAAGCCTCTTCAATAGATACTTTCGTGACCTCCATTATATTGGGGAAATAATGTTTTATAACCCCTCTGTCTTTCATCGTACAGGTCTTATTCATAATAAAATTCGCCCCTATGATAGGTAGACCAAAAGTGAGGGCAACATCCTCCACTGTTAACTCAATTTGTTTGCCCCAATTCTAAAGGTCCTTATATCCCTATCATATCGGTCTAAAATACTCAGTACAGTAATGTTTGATTTTAGACCCTTTTCAACCCCAAATCCCTCATTGTAGAATGCCTGAAGATTGGGCCAAATGGGGTATTCTTGATCGCCTCTAAGAAATCGGCCTGAATGTACTTTTTGAATTTCTTTATGAACTCGCACATAGGTTTTAGGCTCGATCTCAGAGGACGAACCTTCATCTGTTGTTTACCTATAGATGAAGAAAAATTAAAATCTTTATACCAATGATTATTTAAAAATTACAAGGAAATAAAAAACATATTATTTTTATAACACTGCGACCTAGGTCGCAGTCATCCACATTGCAAATGTAAACAACTACGACCCGGGTCGACACTGCGACCAATGTCACAGTCATCTACAGCGCAAATGTAAACAACAGCGACCGGGTTGACACTGCGACCAAGGTCGCATAAGACTACATTGCAAACATAAACAACTGCGATCCGGGAATTAAAAAACAGATGACGTTTAATACACTGCGACCACGGTCGCACGACACTAGATCGCATATTGAAACAACTGCGACCCATGTCGTCAGTATGTAATAAAAAAACAAAGGACGTATCATATACTGCGACCAACGTCGCATTCGTCTACAACGAAAAGTCCAAAAGAAAAATTTAAAACTCTACGATTTAAGTCGCACAGATCTGCAACTATAATTTTAACAACTGCGACCGAGGTCGACAAATAGTGTATGAAAAAAATTTTAATTTAAAAAAATATTAGCAAGGTCGCATACATATACATCGCTTTTTCAAAAATACTGCGACCATGGTAAAAATAGAAGGAAATGAAAACACTTAAAAAAAAATGGACCTTTATCGTTGTGTTAGAAAATTTATAAATTTAAAAAAATTTCGTCATCTAAAGTTTCAGAATCTCTTTCTTAATTGTGACCATGGTCGCAATATTTAAAAAAAAGGGAGACAGAAACAGAAATAAATCTGGAAAAATTTAAAACTATGAAAATCCACAAACCCTAAAATTTTTTTGAAAATATCATTTTTGTAGTACCTTTTTCGGCGGATGATTTCTTTAGCGCCATGTGTTGCAAATATATTTTTTTAAAAATGGATCAAATTTGTGAAACAATAGAACTAATTCGATCAGAATGATCAGGTGAAATTTTAGAGCTGTAAATTTTTTTGAAAGGAAATATTTTTACATACGGTAAAAAGTTGTTAGTGAGGGTATTTTCGGAAAATACAATGTTGAGGTGACTGACATTAAATTAGGCGGGATTTTTCAGGATTTTGTCCGCCAAAATTTTTGACAGGTTTGCGGCTCTGATGTTGCCACGTCCCGCCGGCTGAGAAACTCTCTCAGCTGGCGGCTGAGGTACAATAACCCCTATATATATACACACATATATATACACGTATATATATATATATATATATATATATATATATATATATATATATATACATATATATATATATATATACGTATATACATATATATACACATATATGTATACATATATATACACATATACGTATACATATATATACACATATATGTATACATATATATACATATATATACACATATATATATGAGAAAAATGTATATCAGCCGACGGCTGAGAGACCCTCTCAGCCTGCGGTGATGTGACACATTATTAGCCACACTAGAAAGGACGCCCCGCCTATTGAAACAATTAAAATTACTAAATACCCCTGCGGTAAAAGACAGTAGATCTGTATAGTTTATTATTTTTTTATATTTCTGACGTTAGTCAATATTGTCACAATTATCTTTTATAACTGCGGCCAAACTGCCACCAATTTTTATCAAATCGCGAAACTAATTTGAATGATTCTTTATTAATTTTTTTGTTATCTGATTTGAAATTTACTGATTTTTAATATAGTCGCAGTTTACTTTTTTTCGCATGTAATGTATAAATTATTATTTTTTTAAACTGCCACAAATTTTTATCAAATCACGAAACTAATTTGAATGCTTCTTTATTATTTTTTTGTTATCTGATTTGAAATTTACTGATTTTTAATATAGTCGCAGTTTACTTTTTTTTCGCATGTAATGTATAATTATTAATTTTTTTACATATTGAATTCAGACAAGGACTGCGAGATGATCACAGTGCTTAACGAGAGCAAGTCGTGGACTTTTTTTTTGCTTGGTTAAATGTAATAATGGTGACTAATAACTGATAGTATAATCGCAGTTTACGTATTATTTTATATATTTGTTCTTCAATGTGACTGTTGTCTGAGCTGCCTATGAACTATTAAATTGTTTTTTACATATAGCATGCGATCAAGGACTGCGACTATGGTCGCAGTACTCACGACAGCATTTTTTTTGGATGATTTTTTTTGTTAAGTTAAATGTAATAACGGTGACTAAGGACTGATACTATAGTCGCAGTTTACGTATGGTTTTATATGTTTTCTCTTCACTGTAACTGTTGTCTCAGCCGCCTATAAACTACGAATTTTTTTACTTATTGCATGCGAAGTAGGACTGCTACTATGGTCACAGTGCTTAAGAACAGCAGTCGCAGTTTTCTAATTTGTGATAACAGTGAAATATACTGATTTGAGCGGATTGCGATCATGTTCGCAGTATTATCTGTTTATATAGCTTAATTTTGGACTGCGACCATGGCAGATGTTTATAACTTTATTGAATGCAAAGCGATCAACCTGTTTTATGACTGGACAGCGACCATTGTCGCAGTTTAATATGTAATTATTATATGAGTACTGTGACCATTATCGCAGATAAAATGTAGAAATAATAACTATACGTCATACTTTATATGTATTTTAAAAATATGAAAGATTTTTGTACAGATAGAAGTAAATTTTATTTATAACATAATATGGTCAGAGAGAGACCTTACAAAAAAAGAGCATTAAAAGCTGTCAACAGAAGACAAAATAATGTTGAATATCAGAAGATCAGGAAATCCTAATCCTCGTCGTCATCACCATCATAAGCAGATTCGTCGTCTTCATTCTCCTCGTCTTCCTGTTCATCATTTATTTCCTCATCATCTTCCTGTTTTTGAGGGTTTTTTGTTCATCGATAAACTCCCAGAATGGATCGTCTCTATCAAGCTTTTCCTCCGATCCGTGTCGAGAAAGCGAACATCCAACATCAGAGGACATGCTTTCATCAAGCATATCTCTGTCAAGTGGCTGAGGAATAATTTCATCCTCACTAACCCACAAGAAAACTTCATCATACTCATGAAGAGGAGGATCAGTTAAAATATTATTTGATGTAGTGAGATAGTCAAAAGGAGTGAAGTCCAGACTGATATCAGATTCACTAGAATACCCTGAAGAAAGAGGACTGGTGGGGGAATGATTGAAGTTGAAATCTGAGTGTTCAGAGGAAGAAGATGGGGAAGACATGATTCAAGAATGAATTATTTTCTGGAAGTTTTTGAAATCAAATTGAAAAGGAAGAGCAAAAATATAGTTTTTAGATATAAGATAATATATTAGTTATAAGCACTATATAAAGGTAAAGAATGTGAAAGAATATGAATAGTAATAATAATTTTTATAGGTGACGATTGAGTATGGGAAGAAGTGGTAAAAAAATTAAATATTTAATTGAAGAGTTATGGCGGGAGAATCCGAAGAGTTCCTTTTTTCCAAAGGTTTACTACGTGAAGTACAAATTAACTTTTTTTAGAATGTTTTCCCTATATCTTTAGATTACGTATGATGCTCATCTTTCCTTTATCGAGATTAATATTAGTGCATCTCTTTTTCGAGACTATTGTTGTATCACGGTAGATAGAATATTAATTACTTCATTTAATTTAGTGTAATTAATATAGTATTTTTATAAGATGTGATATACGCGAACTGATCTCAGGGTCGCAGTGCTAATCTACTTTGTAAACTTATAAAAAATCTGTTACATAAGACATTCAAAAAAAGATTGCGACTTTGGTCGCAGTGCTGAAAAAAGATTGCGACTTTGGTCGCTGTTCTGAACTAGGTCGCAGTACTGAACGATAGCATGTTTCGTCTGTTATTTTTATGGGAATAAGGAATGCGACTAGGGTCGCAGACGTGATATAAAAAAAGAACGTGATATAAAAAAAGAATGCGACTAGGGTCTCAGACGTGATATAAAAAAGTTTTTGTTATACTATGACTGCGACTAGTGCCGCAGTCGTCATATAAAATTGAAAGTTATATTGAATTAATTCTGCGACGATGGTCGCAATATTCGAAAGTTTATTATACTATGACTGCGAATACGATCGCAGACTTTGTAAAATGGTAAGAATTCTTTTACATAAGGCATGTGAAAAAAGACAGCGTCTGTCGTCGGAGTGCTGAATGATATCATGTTTCGTCTGTAGTAGAATTAAGAATTTTATAACTGTAGATATATTTCAGCTGAAAATTCTGTAGGTAAATTTTGTGGATGAGTTTATGCTAGTTTAGAAGTAAAAAAGGGGCATTTTTGTCAATTTGTTTCACGATTGTTTAGACGGGATTTTTTTGATTTTTTTGGTGCCTACACTCTGCGGCCGATATGTGGCATATATTCAGCCACGTCACCGCCGGCTGAGAAACTCTCTCAGCCGTCGGCTGATGTACAGTAGCCCCTATATATATATATATATATATATATATATATATATATATATATATCAGAAATATGTATATCAGCCGACAGCTGAGAGTCCCTTTTTGCCTGCAGTGACGTGGCACATTATGAGCCACATAATTCGACAATCTAAAATGATTACCGCTTTTAAAAATAATTGAAATTACTAAAATTCCCTATCGTTTGTCTTTTCTTGGAATGATGTATTAGTTTTATATTCTTTATTATTATTTTTTCTTCTCTTTTATATGTCTATCTCTCTGTGTCTCCTAACGCTGTCAGATCTTGGTCACTGTCATGTAAAACAAATGGTTTAAAAATGAAATTTCATACTGCGACTATGATCAGAGAATTCAATTTTATTTGACAATTTATTATTATGAATGCGACCAAAAGTCGTAGTCCAATTAAAATTTATTAATAAAAAGACTGCGACCTTGGTCGCAAAAGTGAAAAATAAATTATAAAATACTGCGACCAAGGTCGCAGTGTTATCAAACAAAACTTTTCAAAAATACTGCTATTACATAAGACTACGACCAATGTTGCAGTCTTCGGTCGTAGTCTTCTAACCATCTTAATTAATTAACTTTTGAGACCTTGTTCACTGCTTCAATTGACTATGTCTCTTGTTTCATAAGAATGCGACCATGATCGAAAAATATTATGACCAAGGTCGCATTGTTATCGAACAAAACATTCTCAAAGAGACTGCTGTTACATAAGACTGCGACCGAAATCGCAATCTTCTAATCATCTTAATTAATTAACTTACGAGATTATTGTCACTGCTTCAATTGACTGCGACTCTTATTTCATTAGACTGCGACCACAGTCGTAGTATCCTATTTAGCTTAGCAAGGTCAAAAAATTACTGCGACCCTAATCGAAAAAATAAAAAAGGCTGCAACACTGCGACCAAAGGTCGCAATGTAAAATAAAAATAAATCTAAAAAGTGAAAAATGATATTAAAAAAATTAAATCTAAAATTTTTCTTTTCAGAAACTACGACTTTGATTGCAGTTTCAGAAAAAAATAAAATAAAATAAACTGTTTCAAGTAGCAGTAATAGATTTTTATTGTGATTAAAACATCTTTCAAAAAAAATTTGAACATTAATGTGACCATGGCTGCATTCTTTTAAAAAAATTTATTTTTCTAAAATTTAGTAATCAAGACCTATAATTTTTTTGTTTAAAAAAACTCAAAATATTCAGATCTGTAATTTTTTAAGTGGAGGAATAGTTGTAGCCAGGTTAAAAGTGAAACTGAGGGTATTTTAGTCATTGGGCAACGAAAAGTGGATGAGAGTCTTCTTTTACCGCCTAAATTTTTGACTTTTTTGCAGCTAATATAAAGCCACGTCATGCCGGCTGAGAAACTCTCTCAGCTGTCGGCTAAGGTACAGTAACCCCTATATATATATGTGTATATATATATATATATATGTATATATATATATATATATAGCGAGAAAAATGTATATCAGTCTGCGGGCTGAGAGAACTCTCTCAGCCTGCGGTGACGTGGCTCAATTTGTCAGCTCACTGACTTGCGGCCCGCTTATAGTAAGAAGTTAAATTACCAAATACCCCTTATGAATAGCTACTATTTCGGTAACTTTCCTTATTTTATTATTATTTTCTCACAAGACAATTTTTTGACTGCTAGTTGCCAGATTTAGAAAAATAAAAAAATTTAGACCAATGATTATTTAAAAATTATAAGAGAATAAAAAATAAATAATTTTTAAAACACTACCACCAAGGTCGCAGTCATCTACAATACAAATGTAAAAAAACTGCGACCCGAGACGACACAGCGACCAAGGTCGCAGTCATCTACAATACAAATGTAAAAAACTACGACCCGGTTCGACACTGCGACCAAGGTCGCAGTCATCTACAGTGTACACTGCAAACATAACAAACTGCGACTAGGGGAATTAAAAAACAGATGACGTTAAATACACTGCGACCATGCTTGTATGACACTACAACGAATATATGAAACAACTGCGATCTGGGACGACACAGCGACCAAGGTCGCAGTCATCTACAATACAAATGCAAAAAACTGTGACCCGGTTCGACACTGCGACCAAGGTCGCAGTCATCTACAGTGTACACTGCAAACATAACAAACTGCGACTAGGGGAATTAAAAACAGATGACGTTAAATACACTGCGACTGTGGTCGAATGACACTACAACGAATATTGAAACAACTGCGACCCGGGACGACACAGCGACCAAGGTCGCTGTCATGTACAATACAAATGTAAAAAAACTGCGACCGGTTCGACACTGCGACCAGGTCTGTAAATTTATAATTTTTAAACAAATTTTTTTAAACAAAATGATTAGGTAAAATTTTAGATTTGTAAATTTTTTGAAAGGACACGTTTTTACGTAAGGTAAAAAGTTGTGAGTGAGGGTATTTTCGGAAAATACAATGTTGACATGACTGACATTAAATTAGGCAGGATTTTTGAAATTCTTATCCGCCAAAATTTATGACAGATTTGTGGCTCTGATGTTGTCACGTCCTGCAGGCTGAGAAACTCTCTCAGCCTGCAGGCTGAGGTACAGTAACCCCATATATATATATATATATATATATATATATATATATATATATATATATATATATATATATATATATATATATATAAGAAATATTTATATCAGCCGACAGCTGAGAGTTCTTCTCAGCGTGCGGCGACGTGGCACATTATTAGCCACACTAATAAGCACGACCCGCTTATAAGAACAACTGAAATTACTAAATGCCCCTGCAGTAACAGAAAGTGGATCTGTATAGTTTATTATTATTTTGCCCCCTTTTTAGTTCCGCGCGCTGTCAGATCTACATTTGAGTTTTCGCAGAGAAAGTCTTTCTAAAAATAGCGGGATTAGGATCGATTACCTTTTTTACTTTGCATATCTAGATCTCCATCAGCTCTCCATCGGGATCTCCATTAAATTTAGATCTCCCTTTCTATTTTAATGTCACCAACTAACCAGAGCACATCTCCTGCCAGTTCAGGTCACCGACGGTCCCAATCTCTTTCTCCCGTCTTAATATGAATCATATATCATCGAGTTTAACTTTCTCAGAAAATATAGAAAATCTGGAAGGATTGAGATCTTTGAATGTTGATCAAGAGGCTTGTATTTTTCTTTCTTTATTTATTTTAATATTTTTTCACAATTTCTCATCTGAAATTTTTTTTTTGGTAACCTAGATGAAACTCAACAGTAGTTTACGTTTTATAGAACAATTGCGACCAAGGTCACAGTTTTCTAATTAACAATTTCACAGTTTTTATAACTGCGACCTTAGTTGCAGTCTTTAATTAAGTAGATCTTAGACCTTTGTCCCAGTCGATTGAATTTATTAAAGTCCATTTTATCTTATGGTCATTAAAGTTTAAGAACTATGACTAAGGTCACAATATTATATAAAATAATTTTTTGCTGATATTTATAGACATCTTATGCGACTACGGTCGCTATTTTTTATAAATTATGTCGTAGTTTACTTATAACTGCGACCTTCGTCCCAAACTGTAATTACATCATCCGTGCGATCTTTTGCACAATTCTTTAATATATTAAGGGTCTGCGACAAAGATCACAGTATTATAAAATAATATTTTGTTGTAATATTTATAGAAAGACGCGACTACGGTCAAGACTTTTAGTCAATATTGTCATAGTTATCTTTATAATTCCGATCTTAGTCGCAGTTTTTAATTATTATATTTCTGACGTGTTAATTTCAGTTATTTCTTTTTATTTAATTCAACATTTATTTTGATAGGAAATGAATTTACATGGAGAAATGTCTGAAAGAGTAGTGATTTTTTTAGGATAACAATTTACAACAGATGATGAAGCATTCAAATTCTACAATACTTATGCAAGGAACAGAGGTCTTGGTGTGAGAAGAAAAGAAATAGATAAGTCACGTAGGCCTCCTCATGATATTATTTATAGAAAATATTGTTGCAACAATGAGGGTGTGAAGAAGTTGGCTGACAAAAGACAAGAAGGGCTTATGGTCAGCTATCGTATTGATACTACAGTTCAGTGTCCTACTGAGATGCATGTACATCTGCGTTTATTATCAAAGAAAAGATTTTGGGTTGTCACTAAGTTTGCTTATTCATATTTACATGATTTATCAAGTCCGGATAAGGTCTATCACTTTTACTCTCGCCAACACATCGATCAAAAATATGCAGAAGCATTATGACCAATTTGGTTGATGTAGAAATTCGTCCTTCTAATATTTCTCGTGTTGTTAATGCAATGAACTACGGAGAAAGATGTGAAGAAGTAAACCTCAACAAGTTATTGATTTTATTCAACATCGGAGAAATAACATTGGGCATGAGTTTATTTTTGTCATCAAATATTTTCAAGAAAAAGCTAAGTCTGATCCAGATTATTTCTTTGCCAATGAGGTTAAACATTCAGGCACACTAAGAAGTATTTTTTGGGCTGATGGAAGAGCAATTTTTCTTATTTAAGTTTTAATGATGTGGTCATTTTTGACACAACATACAGAACTAATTACTTGAACCTGCCCTTTGCTTCATTTATCGGAGTAAGTCATCATAGGCAGTCAATTTTGTTTGGGTGTGCATTGGTTACGGACAAGTAAAGGGATACATTTGTTTGGTTATTCAATAAATAGCTCAAATGCATGCACGGAGTTACACCAAAAGGTGATAATTAATGATCAGGATGCCCAGATAGGCGATGCCATCAAGATAGTATTTCCAAAGTCCCAACACTGTTACTTTTTTTTGGCATGTAAAGAAAAAAATTACCGAGCAACAAACCCCCCTGATGAACAAGTATGGAGATGATTTTACCATCAATTTCAATTTGTGGTACACTTCTCGTGATATAAGCACATGCAGGGAGCGATGGAGATTGATGAAGGAAAAAAATTCATATAGAAGAAGAAGACAGTTGGTTATTAAAGATGTAAAGATTATGTGGACACTGGGTTAATGCTTATTTAAAAGATATTTTCTGTGCTGGAATGATAACTAGTTTAATGTCTGATAGTATTAATTCTTTCTTTGATGGTTTTGTGAATGCAAATACAAAACTAGTTGAGTTTGTCCACCAATATGATAAAGCTGTTGTTGTCCGTCGTAGAGCTGAATCTCAAGAAGACTTTAGGTATTTAATTTGTGCGCCCAATTGTTCAATGAATCCATATAAGATACAAGTTTTAAAGTTTTATACCAGGAAGATTTTTTAGTTGTTTCAAAAAGAATGAGCAGTTGTAATGACACTCTTTTCGGACGAGTTAGAACATGACGGCTCAAGAGTAAATTATTTGATCGGTGACTTTTCAGAATCAAAAGACATTTGGGACAAGGTCAGTTATAAGAATTCTGGTGAACTTCATGTATCATGTAGTCGTGCCTTATTGAAAACAGAGGGTATCCTTTGTAGACATATTCTATGCATTTTATGGCGCAATTATGTGACACATATACCAGAATCCTATATACTACAGAGATGGAGGTTGGATGTCCGTTACAAGAATGTTGCAATTGAACATGGAATTAGACCTTTTTCAAATCAACGCACATGAGGAACTGCTAGACTGTGAACACTGCGAACCAAGTTTAATGCAATTCTAGAAATGATGTCTGATTCGTATATTCATCTTTCAAAAATAGATGTTGTGTTGGAAAGATTTGCTGCAGAAACCAGTAATGACTTCAAATTCAGGACATTAAAGATCAATCATCACAGTCTGAAACTAATGTTGGTTCTAGTGGGTCAGTTGTGATATTTATAGACGGTGGAATTGACTATACGTGATCTGATTGGTCCTGTAGCTACCAAAGGGAGGTCTGAAGGTGCATTCAGGTTAAAGTCAGGTTTTGAAGATTTTTTATCACAGAAGGAAGTGAATCAGCGTAAGTGTGGAAACTATTAACAGGTGAGTCATTACAGGACTGATTTTCTATTATTGGTATGAAATTTTTCTATTTAAATCTTTTGAATTTAAGTTTGATATTTCAAACATTAACATTACTTTTTTATTTTTGGATGATGATTACAAAGGAGTATTCTAGTCGTCCTTGTCATCACCATCATAATCATCTTTATCTTTCATATTATGACTGTCTTCGTCTTCCGTCTCGCTTTCCTCCTCCTCTTCCTCCGCACTACCGTGACTCTCCTCTTCGCTTTCTTTCTCTTTAGGGTGGTACTTCGGATCATCCATGAACTCCCAGAAACGGTCGTCTGTATCGAGCTCATCCTCCGACACGTATCAAGGGAATATATCAAAATAATATTCCAATCATCATTAGAGGAATTGCTTCTTCAGAGAAAGATGTTAGAAAAGACATTTTAAGTTATTTTGGGAATTTTCCGAGCCGATCTTTATAAATGTAATCTTGGCATGTTATTTTTCCTTTAAAAGAGACCCTTAATTTATAATATATTCAAGAAGTCCAAAAGGTTCATGCTCTCAAACGACGTGAATATGACCGAAATTTATTATATTGGTTTTCGAAAACTGGCTAAAAAATAATAAGTTATTTATTGCAATAATTTATGTCTGAAAAACTGCAAAACTAATATTCTTTGAGTTTATTATGGTATATGTGACGCCCCGATCCTGCGGGTACGGGGACGTCACTGCAACGTATATACGCAAGTCAGAAGTACCTTCACGTATATACGCTAAGCATCAGTACAGGCAAGAATCAGAGTACGGAAGCAAGTGGTGCATTATACATTCCAACATATGAGTACATTTACAAAGTTATCACCAGAGGTGATCCAATATTACATGAATATTACATCACTGATATGCGCAATTGCGAGATTACAAAGATATGTACATGTATGAACAGTACACAGGCACTCACGAGTTTACAAAAGGAAAACTCGAGAGGCACACAGGGGGCCTGGAAGGATAGAGCTTCAGATGGTCAGCTGGGGATCCATGCTTCAGCTGCGCCACTCTGATCAGCAACTGGGGGAATCCACACGCTCCAAGCTCCATGACCTGGACATGAGGATCCAGGGGAGTCAGATGAAACTCCCCAGGCGAGTGGTGAAGCAAAAGCCAAGTGGCGAGCAAGGGTAAGTATATGTAAAGCGATAAACCAAATAAAGCCGAGGACGAGCAAATCTGATTGTATGGTTCCAGATCACGGCTCCATAAGACTAGTACGTCGAAGGAATAATCCAAACAAGGAAACCCTCATCTATATACCTTTATCTCATGTTACCATAATCCAAGCACATACAACCCGACTGTACTCAGGGCATGATAAGATAATGAACAGGAGGCAGGTGGATACAAGGGATAAAGCAGAGTATGAGCAGTTAATACGATAATACTCATAAAGCCGAAAATCCGAAGTAAAATCCCGGACAAGCAAATATGGTAAGGCATATCACAGATTCATAGCCGTTTAAGTCGCAGGCTTCAGTATGCGTCCCATTCCACATACCTCTACTTACAACTTAAAGAGCCGGTTATTACCTTGACACTTTATTATTACTCGTCTTACCCTGATATCTAGCTATGTGAACTAGCGTCCCAGCACACATAGATCCATATCCGAGTAAAGCAAGATTGTTATTGGAAACCAGCGGGGGTATCAACGAACTATGTTTACAGTGGGTCCCGTACTTACCCGGGACCACGGCCCAGGATTGTTCCGTTGCTTGGTGACGGAACCAGCCGCAAGGCTAACAGGAGGGACTTATGTATGCCCTTATCATGATGGTACCAGGAAGGAGGGAGCCAGCACTCCCCTCGGTCGCCTGGAGGCCCACAGGTCAGACCGAAAGTTTTAGTTGCACAACATGCCTAATACCACTGTAAACACGAACACATATTGATAGCCGCAAGTTTCCCCCGACCCGATGCAAGTTGGTCCTTTTTAGGATTTATTAGGTAATTATCAATTTACGGGAATAACAGGAGATGGCCCTACAGATTCAAGAGGTGGCCCCCACAGATTCAAGAGGTGGCCCCCACCGTGTATGGTGTGGCACTTTGTTCCATGTGGCACTTTGTTCTGAGGGAAATGGATTCTAGAGGTGGCCCCCACAGATTCAAGAGGTGGCCCCCACCGTGTATGGTGTGGCACTTTGTTCTGTGTGGCACTTAGTTCCATTCAGGATAACAGGTCACTGTACATAGTACAGGATAACAGGTCACTGTACCTAATACAGGATAACAAGGCAAGGTTCCTGTAAAGGTGATAATCACAAGTCAAGTATATCATGCTGGGTGTCAAGTGATAGCATGACAGGATGATGATATTTAGCAGGCAACCAATCATGTCAAGAGATTGATATAAGGTCAGTGGCAAGTCATGTCATAACAAGGGGTCTTGCCAAATAGTAGCATGTCTGAGGTCAGGTGATAACACATCAGTTGTCAGGTGACACAAGCAGGTGTTAAATAGTAGCATGTAAATGACAGGTCTGAAGTAATGGCATGGCAAGTGTTATCATATCAGGTAGACACATGGTATGTGATAAAGTAGTAAGCATATCACAGGCATGGTATATGTGCACGAATGAAACTACCCTAGTACAAGCATTCGTCGCAGGGCAATACATGTCCAGTTATTGGCACTTGGCCATACATAGATACGGGAACTCAGCCCAATACAAAATACATGGAAACATGAAGTGAAATACATATCGACCCGACGAAGCGGGGAAACTCAAATGGAGGCGAGAGCGAGAACACTCGCCTAAATCACCAGAAATGCCGAAAGGTCCGAAATCCACGGAACTCGGGACGCGCCATAATTATGGAAGGAGAGAGTGCACAAGGAGACGCGGGTTTTTGAGGGTGAAACGCGAGGGTTCGCAGATGCGGGAGTTAGCGTCGCGAAAATAGCAGACACGGGAATCACAGACGCGGGAATAGCAGACGCGGGGTTCGCGTCGCAAGAATGGCAGACGCGGGAATAGCAGACGCGGGATAGCAGACGCGGGGTTCGCGTCGCGAGAATGGCAGACGCGGAATTGCAGACGCGGGATAGCAGAAGCGGGATTCGCGTCGCATAGATGCCACAAAACGCGAGGTCTGCGTTCAAGTGCGGATGCGAGGAAAACGCGGACGTGGACATGGGTTTTGAGTCGCGTTAACACAGGAAGAACACAAACGCGGGAATAGACTCTGCGTCGTGTCAATACAGAAACGCGCGGAGCGCGTTAAGGGATTGCCCAGACGCGGGGTTGAGATCCGCGTTAGGAAACAAACAGAGAGGAGGAAAGGTGATTCCTTTGCTGCGCCCGACGAAGGGAAGTTCGGCCCCAATCCAAAAGGAGGGTACCGGCCCTAAGTCTTGCCAACGGAGGAGAACGCGGCCCCAATCCAAAAGGAGGGGCCGGCCCTTGAGGAGATGATGGAGCGGTGGTTTTTATGAAGAGGTTTTGATGGTGGTGGTAGTTTTGGAAAAGGTAAAGGAAAAGGTGGAAGCTTTGGTGGAGTTTTGGAGTTGTGGTGGTTTCCATGGAGATGGAGGAGGAAGAAGATGAAGGTAAGAAGTTTGGAGAAGTTGTAGTGGTGGTTGTTATGGTGGAGATGAAGGAGTTGGTGGAGGTTAAGGTGTTGGTGAAGAGAAGGAAGAGAAAATGAAGTGAAATGAAGGAAAGATTTATATAGGATTTGGATTTGTGAAGGTGATGTAAAAATGGAAAAGAGAGGGGTTTAATTGTAAAGTGGAGGGGTGAGGTGTTTCTCTTGGCCAATCATGGCCAGCCATGGAGATGGGTGAGGTGGAGATATTTTGGAAGAGATATTTTGGTGGAAGGTTGGAGAAGAAAATGGAAGAATGGAGAAGTTTGGAGAATTTGGTGGAAAGAAAAGAAAGGAAAGAAAAAGGAAAAAGGAAAAGAAATGAAAAAGGAAAGATATTCTCTTGGAAGAAAAAGTGAAAATAATTAGAGTGGCGGATTCCCGGGATTCGGTTGCGGATGCGGAAAACTTTCGGGAAAATACCGAAATCGTCCCGAAATCAAGTATCTCGGAACGACCCGCAAAAATTCTCAAAAATCAAGAATATTATTTTAAGACTCATGGTGAAATCCGTTTTAAGAAATTCTTTATTGTTTTTAAATTAAAAATCTTGGAATCGGCCGCCAATATCGGTCGACACCAAATCTGGCAAAAATCTGATAAATTCTGAAAAATGCCCAAAAAATGAATTAAGATAGTAAATATTATTGTAAGAAAATATATGAAAGCGGTTTCTCAAAATTTAACTCCATTTGTAAATTAAAAATCCAGAAGTCGATCAGCGGTGCTGGTCGACACCGGTTTTGAAGATTTTCATTTTAATTCAGGAAAATTCCAGAAAATCATAGAAAGTCTAAAATATTAGAAAATGATATTTGAAACTAAAATCGGTCAAATATGATTACCGGAAAGACCAAATTGAGTAATATACTAGGATCGGGTCCCCGGTTCAGAGAAGGGCAGACTCTGAGTCCACGAATCCGGATCCAAGACAAAACGATCATATAAACAATTCATAATACAAAACAAATACAGGAAGTAAATCGAAAAATACGATCGAAAAATATGAATACGCAACTAAGTACGTATTCTGGGAGCGGGGTGTTACATTCCATCCACCTTACAAAAAATTGCGTCCTCGCAATTTCGATAAGGGGTAAAATGAACACAAAGGGGACAAAGGTGGAATTTATACCAATCAAGATATGAAGCACTATAGGTAGGGCTCTCAATTTGACTGAACAATAATCATCCTCCGTACTTCCGGCTGTATACATTTTTGAACGGTACCAAATAATACTGACTGATGTCGTTGCTGTGCAATAGCATTCCAGTTGTACTGCATACTTGATAGCCCTCCGAGAATAAGCCAGAATACTGAAGATAAAGGAAACCCTGATAATCCTGAGCATAATAAAGAAGACCGATAATTAAGAATTCCGAATACCAGGCATCAATCACTCTGAAAGATAGAATAGAGAATGTAGAATATCCGTAGAGAATTCCGACTGCTGACTTCTGAAAGATAACCAGATCAGGATCCATCTGGAGAATACCGAGCTTCATAGAGTTGGCCAAAGAGATCACATAATAGCTTCATTCAGAACCAGCCACTACCTTTCTAGTATATCCATATCTTAAGTTAGTATAAAGGCTTCATAAAACCAAAACAGGGGAAAGATGGAAGAGATTAGGAATCAAAGGAAAGATGATCAAGAAATAGATAACTCTGCACTTGTAGTTGGAATGTATAACCAGGACTCTTATATTCCAGTTGCAAATTTCTTTACTATTAATTTGCCATCTGGACGTACTGAGGATGTGAGAGCCTAGGCTCTGATACCATCCTGTGACGCCCCGATCCTGCGGGTACGGGGACGTCACTGCAACGTATATACGCAAGTCAGAAGTACCTTCACGTATATACGCTAAGCATCAGTACAGGCAAGAATCAGAGTACGGAAGCAAGTGGTGCATTATACATTCCAACATATGAGTACATTTACAAAGTTATCACCAGAGGTGATCCAATATTACATGAATATTACATCACTGATATGCGCAATTGCGAGATTACAAAGATATGTACATGTATGAACAGTACACAGGCACTCACGAGTTTACAAAAGGAAAACTCGAGAGGCACACAGGGGGCCTGGAAGGATAGAGCTTCAGATGGTCAGCTGGGGATCCATGCTTCAGCTGCGCCACTCTGATCAGCAACTGGGGGAATCCACACGCTCCAAGCTCCATGACCTGGACATGAGGATCCAGGGGAGTCAGATGAAACTCCCCAGGCGAGTGGTGAAGCAAAAGCCAAGTGGCGAGCAAGGGTAAGTATATGTAAAGCGATAAACCAAATAAAGCCGAGGACGAGCAAATCTGATTGTATGGTTCCAGATCACGGCTCCATAAGACTAGTACGTCGAAGGAATAATCCAAACAAGGAAACCCTCATCTATATACCTTTATCTCATGTCACCATAATCCAAGCACATACAACCCGACTGTACTCAGGGCATGATAAGATAATGAACAGGAGGCAGGTGGATACAAGGGATAAAGCAGAGTATGAGCAGTTAATACGATAATACTCATAAAGCCAAAAATCCGAAGTAAAATCCCGGACAAGCAAATATGGTAAGGCATATCACAGATTCATAGCCGTTTAAGTCGCAGGCTTCAGTATGCGTCCCATTCCACATACCTCTACTTACAACTTAAAGAGCCGGTTATTACCTTGACACTTTATTATTACTCGTCTTACCCTGATATCTAGCTATGTGAACTAGCGTCCCAGCACACATAGATCCATATCCGAGTAAAGCAAGATTGTTATTGGAAACCAGCGGGGGTATCAACGAACTATGTTTACAGTGGGTCCCGTACTTACCCGGGACCACGGCCCAGGATTGTTCCGTTGCTTGGTGACGGAACCAGCCGCAAGGCTAACAGGAGGGACTTATGTATGCCCTTATCATGATGGTACCAGGAAGGAGGGAGCCAGCACTCCCCTCGGTCGCCTGGAGGCCCACAGGTCAGACCGGAAGTTTTAGTTGCACAACATGCCTAATACCACTGTAAACACGAACACATATTGATAGCCGCAAGTTTCCCCGACCCGATGCAAGTTGGTCCTTTTTAGGATTTATTAGGTAATTATCAATTTACGGGAATAACAGGAGATGGCCCTACAGATTCAAGAGGTGGCCCCCACAGATTCAAGAGGTGGCCCCCACCGTGTATGGTGTGGCACTTTGTTCCATGTGGCACTTTGTTCTGAGGGAAATGGATTCTAGAGGTGGCCCCCACAGATTCAAGAGGTGGCCCCCACCGTGTATGGTGTGGCACTTTGTTCTGTGTGGCACTTAGTTCCATTCAGGATAACAGGTCACTGTACATAGTACAGGATAACAGGTCACTGTACCTAATACAGGATAACAAGGCAAGGTTCCCGTAAAGGTGATAATCACAAGTCAAGTATATCATGCTGGGTGTCAAGTGATAGCATGACAGGATGATGATATTTAGCAGGCAACCAATCATATCAAGAGATTGATATAAGGTCAGTGGCAAGTCATGTCATAACAAGGGGTCTTGCCAAATAGTAGCATGTCTGAGGTCAGGTGATAACACATCAGTTGTCAGGTGACACAAGCAGGTGTTAAATAGTAGCATGTAAATGACAGGTCTGAAGTAATGGCATGGCAAGTGTTATCATATCAGGTAGACACATGGTATGTGATAAAGTAGTAAGCATATCACAGGCATGGTATATGTGCACGAATGAAACTACCCTAGTACAAGCATTCGTCGCAGGGCAATACATGTCCAGTTATTGGCACTTGGCCATACATAGATACGGGGACTCAGCCCAATACAAAATACATGGAAACATGAAGTGAAATACATATCGACCCGACGAAGCGGGGAAACTCAAATGGAGGCGAGAGCGAGAACACTCGCCTAAATCACCAGAAATGCCGAAAGGTCCGAAATCCACGGAACTCAGGACGCGCCATAATTATGGAAGGAGAGAGTGCACAAGGAGACGCGGGATTTTGAGGGTGAAACGCGAGGGTTCGCAGATGCGGGAGTTAGCGTCGCGAAAATAGCAGACACGGGAATCACAGACGCGGGAATAGCAGACGCGGGGTTCGCGTCGCAAGAATGGCAGACGCGGGAATAGCAGACGCGGGATAGCAGACGCGGGGTTCGCGTCGCGAGAATGGCAGACGCGGAATTGCAGACGCGGGATAGCAGACGCGGGATTCGCGTCGCATAGATGCCACAAAACGCGAGGTCTGCGTTCAAGTGCGGATGCGAGGAAAACGCGGACGTGGACATGGGTTCTGAGTCGCGTTAACACAGGAAGAACACAAACGCGGGAATAGACTCTGCGTCGTGTCAATACAGAAACGCGCGGAGCGCGTTAAGGGATTGCCCAGACGCGGGGTTGAGATCCGCGTTAGGAAACAAACAGAGAGGAGGAAAGGTGATTCCTTTGCTGCGCCCGACGAAGGGAAGTTCGGCCCCAATCCAAAAGGAGGGTACCGGCCCTAAGTCTTGCCAACGGAGGAGAAGCCCAATCCAAAAGGAGGGGCCGGCCCTTGAGGAGATGATGGAGCGGTGGTTTTTATGAAGAGGTTTTGATGGTGGTGGTAGTTTTGGAAAAGGTAAAGGAAAAGGTGGAAGCTTTGGTGGAGTTTTGGAGTTGTGGTGGTTTCCATGGAGATGGAGGAGGAAGAAGATGAAGGTAAGAAGTTTGGAGAAGTTGTAGTGGTGGTTGTTATGGTGGAGATGAAGGAGTTGGTGGAGGTTAAGGTGTTGGTGAAGAGAAGGAAGAGAAAATGAAGTGAAATGAAGGAAAGATTTATATAGGATTTGGATTTGTGAAGGTGATGTAAAAATGGAAAAGAGAGGGATTTAATTGTAAAGTGGAGGGGTGAGGTGTTTCTCTTGGCCAATCATGGCCAGCCATGGAGATGGGTGAGGTGGAGATATTTTGGAGGAGATATTTTGGTGGAAGGTTGGAGAAGAAAATGGAAGAATGGAGAAGTTTGGAGAATTTGGTGGAAAGAAAAGAAAGGAAAGAAAAAGGAAAAAGGAAAAGAAATGAAAAAGGAAAGATATTCTCTTGGAAGAAAAAGTGAAAATAATTAGAGTGGCGGATTCCCGGGATTCGGTTGCGGATGCGGAAAACTTTCGGGAAAATACCGAAATCGTCCCGAAATCAAGTATCTCGGAACGACCCGCAAAAATTCTCAAAAATCAAGAATATTATTTTAAGACTCATGGCGAAATCCGTTTTAAGAAATTCTTTATTATTTTTAAATTAAAAATCCTGAAATCGGCCGCCAATATCGGTCGACACCAAATCTGGCAAAAATCTGATAAATTCTGAAAATGCCCAAAAAATGAATTAAGATAGTAAATATTATTCTAAGAAAATATATGAAAGCAGTTTCTCAAAATTTGACTCCATTTGTAAATTAAAAATCCAGAAGTCGGTCAGCGGTGCTGGTCGACACCGGTTTTGAAGATTTTCATTTTAATTCAGGAAAATTCCAGAAAATCATAGAAAGTCTAAAATATTAGGAAATGATATTTGAAACTGAAATCGGTCAAATATGATTACCGGAAAGACCAAATTGAGTAATATACTAGGATCGGGTCCCCGGTTCAGAGAAGGGCAGACTCTGAGTCCACGAATCCGGATCCAAGACAAAACGATCATATAAACAATTCATAATACAAAACAAATATAGGAAGTAAATCGAAAAATACGATCGAAAAATCTGAATACGCAACTAAGTACATATTCTGGGAGCGGGGTGTTACAGTATATTAGGCCACGATTAGCAGATTTACTTTTTTACATTATTATTTCTAAAAATATTTTACAAAATTATGACATCTATATTAAAAAATTGCATGTCTTTATTGATTACTGCGACCATTATCGCAATATCATGGTATAAAACTTTCTAATCAGTGCATCCTGGGTCGCATTCAGGAACTTCGTCTTGGTTTATTAAGGATAGCGACGAAGGTCGCAATGCGAATACAATATACAATATAATGATATTTTCTGAACTATGTCGCATTCCCAAGTCATTTTTATAAAATGATATCAATGTCGCAGTGTTCACTGAAACAATTTTAGTTAAAATTATCCTATGTATTAATGGATGAATCTTAATTTTACATTGCAATCGTGGTCGCTGTACTAAAAATAGAGTAATTTATGGTAACTTATTAGTACCGCGACCTGTGTCGCAATATAAATAATTGATACTTATGTTATAAATGCGACTTTGGTTGCAGGTTATATTATCGAGGCAGTAGGTTTATTTATAAAATGCGACTTTGGTTGCAGCCTCGGTTTCATTTTTCAGAATGAAAAATAGCCAGTATGATCGCAGTCTATAACACTTGAATAAAAATGCAGATAAATTCTATTAAATTGTCAACCAGAATAGCTTCATAAATAGGATATTTAAGAAAATTCAAAATTCTTTATTCTATATGTGTTAAATAAAAAACAATGAATGAATGTTAAATAAAAACTGTATTCTCAAACATTTATAATACAAAAAAAAAAATTAAAGAATGTCAATCTTCAAATGTTAATCTTCAAATAGCATCCTTCTAATTTTATCTGTTTCTTCAACCCGACTTTTTTCTTTGTCTGTGATCGTGAGAAAAAGTAGGGAGAATTACCGTGTAGCTTAGGCTTACGGGTCGTGTCCACATGGAGGAATGCGGTGAAAGCATTTCGATGTTATGTTTTAAAAACAAAGATTGGTGTTAGTATATTTTTTAAATTCAAAAGAAAATGGAGAGTGGAGAAGTGATTTAAAGAAAACTTGAAAATTTGGAGAAAGTTTTGGAGAAGATGATTTTTAGAAAATGCTTTGAGAGTGATTTTGTTGGGATTTAAATTATGAAAAAGATCCGGGCTTGCTAATTTTCAACTCAATTATTTAATTTTCTCAAAAAAATTTTAATGCCTCACTCTAATCGTAGGCAAAACACAAAGTCTCCTTTGAGTATTCATGTAAAACAAATAAGATGATTTTGTTTTAAAGACTAAAAACTTTTCTTTACACAATATTAAAATAAAATGTTAAACCATCAAGCGAGAAAGCAAGTATTGAATAAAAAAAATTAGAAATGGTTGTGTTTTTGAAATAAATATTTAAAGTTTAACACCCATCCTCATGTGACTTCAAGAACAGATCTTGTCTTAGGCATACCAATGATTCAAGTGGAGTTGCTTTCATGAAAACCAATCAAGAGAAGAGGGGTTGAAGAGATAGATCAGCGAGCCCAGAAAAAAAGCTTAGCTACTCATGATCAATGTAAAACAATGCATATAAAACAAATGTAACATACCAGATAGTTTGGAGAAAAGAGAAGATATTGAATCTTTATTTATGTCACTTCAATGTCGGATTACAATTACTATTTCTCTCTCGCTTATTTCTGGACTGAACTACAAAAATAAAAATAAGATATAACTTCTCATAAACTTCTCATAAGCTTTCCTTGCCAAATCATTTTATCGTGATATATCCTCAAAAAAAAAATCTCAACTTTTTATAAAAGTTTTAGTGTTTAAATGCGGCAGTCAAAAGCTAAAACTAATGTTCTCAAATAATCCGTTTTATTTATTATAAAAAAGGAATAAAGGTAAATTTTGTGAACGTATGAACTAATCCTAGTGAAAGACTTAAACTCAGCAAATCCTAATCCTAGTGAAGCTTTACTATATAGTACCAACAAATTTTTTTAATTATTGACTAACTAATTTTGCAGATAGTGACAACCTTGACAACTGAGGAAACCAAAATGAATTAGGAAATCAAAACCGGATACAACGAGTATGAGTTCTCTCTCCTTATAAATCCATTCAGTTAGCAAAGCAAAACAAAAACACAGCGCAGTAAGAGCAAGTTGAGAGAGAAAGAGTTGCCGAGAGAGATGAATCTTCTTCTCGCCCAACGACAGATTCGTATCCTCGGCATTGGAAGCTCGGCAGTCGTGAGCCTCGCAGAGCTCCAATACGGTGACGGCACCACAACCCTGGTGGCCGTGAAGTCATCACGAAACCCGGCTACTTCGCGGATGATCGAGCGCGAGGGCTTGATCCTAGATGAGCTCAAGGGTTGCCCAGAGATCACTCAATGCATCGGCAAAACGGTCTGTTTTGTCAATGGCATGCTCCCAATATGTCAAGTGTATCTTGAATACGTCCCTTGGGGCAGCCTCTTCAGTCTCCTCAAATCAGCCGGGCCACTCCCGAGCAACAAGTTCGAGATTACACCAAGTCCATACTCAAAGGATTGGCACATATCCATATGAAAGAGTATGTGCATTGTGACATAAAGCCAGCCAACATACTAGTGTGCAGCTCTTCACAGGTCAAGATCACTGATTTTGGGCTAGCGAAGCCAGCGGGCGTGGGAAAGGACGAAGATTTCCCCTATGAAATTCGGTGCACGCCGCAGTACATGGCGCCGGAGTGCGTGACACGTGACATGTATGAAGCCCCGTTGGACATATGGGCTCTTGGGTGCACGGTGGCGGAGATGGTCACCGGAGAGTTGGCGCTCAAATTCGAGCGTGGTTGTGATTTGCGCGGGTGGATGAATGCGCTCGGGGAGGGCATTGTACTGCCAGAGATACCGGAGAAGTTGTCGGTGGCCGGAAGAGATTTCTTGAAGATGTGCTTTGTGCGTGAGCCGATGCTGAGGTGGACGGCCGAGATGCTTCTCAAGCACCCATTTTTGATCGGTTCAGCCAATGCAGCGAAGACAAAGGAGTTGCTGTGGGATTTGAGTGTTGTTAATCTTGCGAGTTAATTATATTGTCATTAGTTTTGATTCTTGTAATGAATCTGAAAGCATAAATTTGCTTAGTATCCGGCTTCTATGACTTACTATAGTGATGGCTGCAATTAATATCATGTACTAGAACAACTACTGTACACTATTATGTTGAGAATACACGATGCATCTTGAATCTTGATTAATTACCACAACACTCAAACTGATCCTGACTGAAGTATTGCTCTCAAAATCTATATATATCATCAATGTACTACAAAAATGTTACATGCATATTTTTAATAAAAAAATCGATATTCATAAGGTACATCCTTTATTCCCTTCCGCGCGCAGTTTCTGTTGACCTGTTTTGATTTTAGCTGTTACATGTTTGATAACTCAACTCATTCTATATAAAGACTGAAATGAGACTTGTACGTACAGACCACTTGCTGGAGCCAAATACACCCCCAGGCATTCTGATTCAAACATTTGTGATAGACAAGCATATCAAAATGGTGTCTGATACAATGGGCAAGTCGATTGATGAGAAGTCGAGAAGAACTTGTATATGCAGGCCAGGTCTTGCAAGCTAGACATAGAATTCTTTGTTGAGATTATGCTTCCAGAACCGAATGGCCTCACCTCCAGCACCATTATGCATGTAAAATAAAATGAAAAAGAAAAAAAAAATCAGTTTCAATGACTTTATAGCACGAGAACTTATGTTCATGGCTCGAAAATTTTCAATGACTGATGTAGGAGATTAAAACTTGCAGCAAGATCATCCCGAGTAGTCGACTTATGAAATTCAAATAATGTAGGTTAACTTCAATAGATTGGATCCTGTATTTGGATGCCGGAGCATAAAATTTGAACCGTTTAGACTTGGACCCATATATATATATATATATATATATATATATATATATATATATATATATATATATAGAGAGAGAGAGAGAGAAGAGAGAGAGAGAGAGAGAGAGAGAGAGAGAGACTTGTGTCATTCTAGAAGAATTCGAGCCCGAATTCTTCCCACTCAAATGCCAACATCTGATATTCAAATACAAGATCCACTCCGTTGAAGTTGATCTATGTTATTTAAAGTAACGAAAAATCAAGTGTTTTGAATATTATTATTCTTAAATCCTTACTTGTATTAACATGTTGGTTTTATATAGATTGGTGGTCATTGTGTAGAACATAGTTAAATCTGTATTGATACATATTAAGGGTTATGTATAGTTCATTTATTCTGAATTGAGATTTTGCAACGATTTTGTTGATCCTTTTAATTGAGTTAGATTATTTTCTTGAATTGATGAATTGGAACAAGTATGAATAATTTAATTATGTAAGTAGGTGATGTCTAGTCGAAATTGTGATATAAACTGCGTGGGTCGTTGTATATGAACATATTGGTTGTGTAAATTCACCTAGAGGGGGGGTGAATAGGTGATGGCTAATCTAATGGTCACTTAATGCCAAATAATGCGGAAGAAAAAACTATAATGACCTAAACTAAACTCTTACACTAAACACCACGTATAACACAAGAGTGTTGCCGAATTTCCCGTGAAGGGCTCTGGACAAACTCCTCTAGATTCCCCTAGATAAGGGTTGAGGTGCCGTGTTGGCTCTCTTGATTGAATACAAGTGTTAGCAAACAAACCCACGCATGTATATCAATAAGCACAAATGAATATATCAAGCATATAAAGATAGACAATAAAAGTATGCAAGATATAAACAAGGAGATAGAGAGAGTGAGAATTCGCAAACACAAGGGATTTGTTTCGAGGTTCGAGCACACTTGCTCTACATCCCCGCCTTCGACACACGAAGGATTTCCACTATACTTGATCCCAATAGATCACTCCTCGGTGCCGGAACACCTACAAACCCTCGGACTCTCTAGTCCCGTACACACCGCAAGCTCACTAGCTCGCCGAGGCCGCACCTCAAACCAAGAGTTCACACACGAACTCTAAACAACGCGAACGCACTCGTCCGCCTCCTCAAAGAACAAGAAAAGATCTCTTGGTGATCTAAACACTTTGATCACCAATAAATACTCTTACTACAACACTCCTATAGAATGAATAGCTCAATGGGTTGCTCAAGTGTTTGTGAGAAAAACAAGGATGAGAGTGGTGGTGAAAAACTCAAAGAATCACTTTTAACACTCTTGATAAAACTCTCCTTTTGATTGGAAATATTTGCTCTAAATCAAGTGGAGGAAAACCTCTAAATGGTTCAGGAAAAACTGGTGAAAACCCACTTGAAAATCTTAATCAAAACAGCCCCCAAATGCCCCTTTTTATAGAGTCTGAAAAAGTAGCCGTTGGGGTCTGTCAGGCCTGTCGGTCGACCGTCCGGTCGACCGCCAACGGTCTGATTTCCGACCGTTGGAGCTACCGGTCGACCGCCCAGATACAGAGAGCAGAGCTCTCTGGTCCGGTCGACCGTCCGGTCGGCCGGCCCACTGTGCTGCCAGACGTGCACGGCTCTGTGCACGTCGGTCGACCGCAAGGTCGACCGGCCCTTGGTGCGGTCGACCGTGCGGTCGACCGACCTGGCCTGCCAGCCAGCTCTGGGTCAGAAACGTTTAAGGGATAAAAACTTAGTCTTTTGATTGAAATAAAATCCCATAAAATACTGAAAAATCTACAAAAATAGTTTTACCAATATACTTTGATAAACAAACATGCTTGCACAAAATCAAGGCATGTTACAAATGTTTTGGACTATTTTTGTAAGTTGGAAAAATTGGCTTAAAACAAAATGGTATTTTTCCAAACTTGATTTTTCTAAGACTTGTTTTCAAAACTTCACCAAATACAAAAACAAGATATTTAAACAACTTTTAAAGCATAGTGTGTATGGATATGATCCACTACACAAACATGGTGAAATATCTATGCTTTTGACATTATGCACTAAACATGGTTTTGGTTAAACATATGTAAACTATAATACCAAAAACCAAAATGATATTTTTCCAAAATGAAAAGTCTTTTTCTAAAACTAAAATTTTTTTATGAAAACATATCTATCAAGAGTGTGTGTGTATATATACTTGAGCAATCCACCAACTACTCTATCCTTTACATTTTATCTAAAATAAAATCTTATAAAACAAACCTAGACACAAGTCTTCATCTTCTTGAAGTTTTCACTTGAAGCCTCTTGACTTGGTCCAAACACCGTGCTAGCTCCAAAACTTGACTTTAAATCCTTTGTTGAAGCTATGCACCAACTAAGATCTTGATCATAAATCTGTCACTAATTAAACACAAGATCATTAGTAAACATAACTACATGAGTTGATCATCATCAAAACTAGAGTGATGGGCCTTTGGGCCAACAGGTTGATTTTAAGACCATATTGTGAATTTTTAGATATATCATATTAGGACAGACTCTGTAATATAAAGGAGATGCTACTGAAATTTTTGATAAATTAGAAGATGATTATCAAGATTATGATATTGATTAGCTAATTGGATTGGATTAAAGTAAGTTGAGTGATTAAAAATTTGGGTCCATTATAGGATCAAAGTCATAGTCCTAATCCTGATCAAACCCAATAAACTTTAATGTGAGATCAATTAGAAAAAGATTAGATTTAAAATTTGTATCTATATCCTAAAAAAAACTAATTCTAATCAATCTCACAATCCCAATTATAGAAAGCCTAGCCCTAATAATTTTTTTGTTTGGGTCAAACAACATAGACTTCTTGAGACGGGTGTATAATATCTAATTAAACTACATGGTTTCCTTTGATTCCACTGAAGACTCGCCTCGGTTGCATTTGAATTTTGGTTCCTCTTCTTTGGAACTAGGAATAAATGGTGTAGGAAGATTGATGGTTGCAAGCAGGTCAATCAATGATTAATCTTTCTAGGTTGTCGGCTCTTCAATTGATGGTTGTTGATGTTGCTCTACTGTCTCGTTTGACTGGTAAGATCTCATTAAAGGTGAGGACCAAATCATCATCTCTTCTGCCTCCAAAGTAAGGTTATGGGCTTCATCAAGGGTCTATTTGGTTGTCGTAATTGGCCGTAATTTGTAAGTCGTAATTGATAAAGTCTTTTACAGTTATAAATGAGTTACATGCATGTAAGTTTTACAGTGTTTGGTTGGTAATATAAAGTTGTAAGTGGTAAAGTGTATTTTGTTTTACGGTGTTTGGTTGTCGTAATGTGAAAGTCGTAAGTGAAAAATTGACCACAAAATTAACTATTTGGTGACTTAAAATTTTTTAATATTGCAAATAAATACAAAAAATGCTAAATATTAAAAAAAATTAATACTAACATAAAAAAAATTAATACAAATTTGCATTACCACAAATTAATTGTAAGTGGGCTGTGAGTGGTAATTGGATTGCAAGTGAGTGGTAGTTGAGTCGTGTAAGTCTTTTACGAATTACGGTCCAAACAAACGGCGTAGTTGTAAATGGGTTGTAAGTCATTTACGAATTACAACCTTTTACGGCTTTTACGTCCAAACAAACAACCCCGAAGAGAGAACACGTAGTGTTGGAGCATGTGTTTTTAAATTGAGTACATACACCCACTAGTGTATTTTACTGCTAATTGTTCTTTCGTCATAAAGAATCCATAGCGGTAGAAAAATCAATAGAACTCTTTGGTATAAGCGTTAACGGTTCTACTTCTTTGGGGGCAACTCTCAATGGAATAAAATTTGATGATAAGTCGAAGGGAGAAATTTATCATGTAAAAGTCATCTCATCCTCCTCCAAGTCTTTATGGTTGGTTCGCCTTGTTGCCTATGTAAGTTTTACAATTGATTCCACCATGCTGCTGCTCTTTCTTTAAGTCTGTGGCTGCAAACTTAACATGATCCTCCATGGGAATATACTTCATGTCAAACAACTTTTCAACTTCATCAATCTAAAAGAAAGACGACTCAATATTAAGATACCCATCAAAAGAAGGGATCATAATCCCATCAAGGTTTGAGTTCCTCCTCCTTTGTCATAAATAAAATTAGAAAATATGTCTCTCCTATTTGAGTTTGAAAGTCCGCCTCTCCTTTTAGGGTTAGAAATAATGAAATTCTTTTTCCCATCGTAAAACATCCCTCCATCTTCATAATCATTATTGTAGTAATAGATGAGACTTCGCAATTCCTCTTCATAGGAAAATTCATTAAATTGAAGATGTTGTAGATGATATCTTGGTGGTAGATGATGTGGTGGTGGTCGATATGATGGTGGTAGACGTGATGGTGCTTGATATGATTAACGATCATGTTACGATACGTATCATCGGCTAGACTTTGATTATCAACCTTGAGTTTCCTCCTCTTTTGAGTCGTCCTGAAGTCGCTCTCACAGCGAGGACGTTATTTTCTTCATAGAAAACCATCCAACATTTCGTCCGCCAAGCAAAACTGTATACCTGTCAAGACTTTCTCATCCAACTCCTGCCAAGTTTCTTCCTTCATGTCTTGAGGCTTTTTCTCCCTACCGAGTAATACTTTCTTTAACCCGCTCTGGGTAAGGATGTCGTTCATCCTAATCTGCCACCTGCTGAAATTGAAGACGCTATAAAACTTCTGAATATGGAACTTGATCGCAGACATCTTTACGTTGACCTTGCTTTGATACCAATTGTAGGGAAACAATATGTATGCTCTGATACCAATTGTTATGAATTCAGGGGTGAACGCCTCCACGACCGGATCGACTGGGGTAGCGCAGCAGATACAAACCACAAGATCTACTAAGGCAACTTGAAGAAGATATTTCAAAGTAAATAGAAAGCCAGCACACAATATAACGTCGTTCCACCGATCAAACTAATCGTGTGCACGTCTACGGGAGAAGGGGGAGAAACTTTATTAAAACTTTGAGGGAGTACAATAAGAATTATTGACACCTCACGCTGAGAAGTTACAAGCTCTTGATGGCCGCCAAGAACAGCGAACCCTTATGGCTAAGCTTCTCTCATGAATTTCTCACCTAGATGCATGTCAATAGAAGAAAGGAACATCCCAAAATCCCGGTCCAAAATGCCTTTAAATTATCAAAGAATCTTAGTTCAGAATATTTTCATAGAGTTGACATTACATTAAGTGAGCCAACAGCAGAGGTCTAGTTCCAGATTTGTCATCAGGCTTGATCAACTAAAAGCTTACATATATGAGAGCTATTATGGTCTTAAACAGATTCATCTCCACTTTGAGAACTTTAACACTTCTACTCTATCCAATATGACGAATACACACTCCTTAAGGCATAAAACTCTCATGAGCTGGTCTAGGAGGGCCATAATTTGAGGTGAAACGTAGGAGATTCAGATTCTTGCCAGCAAAGAGAGCTAAGAGAAATAAACCCACCCTTACTAGTCTATCACTCTATAATCCAGCATATCTATGAACCACTGCTACTCTCTCAGCTTCTCTTAAAGCATATTGTATATCCCCTCTCTAGGTGGGGATGGGACCTTGAACTTCACTTTAACGTTTAAACTACCCAAACCATAACTCAAATTTTGTTTCGCATGTTCACCATGTTACTGCAAAATAAACAATTTTGACCAGTTCTTAGAACATTAATTTTACGGCCACTGTATTCATATGCAACCTGCTAAAACTATTTGGTTTTATCGGTGAATACTTAGATCATTTGGAATTATATGTGTGGATCCTCATAAGCTCGCAAGAGAAGCATTCACTTTCTGAATACTCTAAAAGTCTAGAGTAGCCTTGCACAGGGTATTCTGTGAATGCATCAGTATTCATGCATACAAGAGTTTGTGTATAAAGTACCAATATAACATTAATTTTCTCAAAAATGTTTTCCAGTGAACCTTTAGAGTAGTAAAGGAGGACAAAGGGATTTCAATCTCCTACAAATTTCAGCAACCCAAGTTACCTATATTTATCTATCTATTCATTTTTGAACAAAGGTTGTAGCCCTGTCTTGAACCTAAAACTCCCCAGAACCCAAACAATCCTTTACCAATGTGCCAGGCCCCACTGGCATATTTCCTTTATGTCGTAGAATATATTTTAGAAATGGGCTGTAAGTGAGATACAATTAGTTGATTCCCATTATTAGCTAATAAAGAGTGATGACGCAATGCGGCTCCCCATGGGTTAATTTCTAATCCTACCAGATATGTTCCCAACACCTCCAATCTTAATATAAGCAAACTAGTCTGTCCCACAAAAGTCTCCAGTACCCACAAGAGACAGAGGATGGTCCAGGATTTTTGACCTCCTATTTGGTTTGTGGCTTTCTGACTAAACAAGTGAATCTTAAGAATACATCAAAGAGTCATGGCGCATAGTTTAGATGTACAACTCCATTGAGGCTGTACCGAGGCTCTTGTTGTGCGCGCTGGGACAACAACCAATGAAAACCCCAACCAACAGAGAGAGATGCTAATGGGGGCATTCAGATGTACCAGAGAATTACCCAAAAGACAAGAACAATTAAACAAGAGAAAAAGCAAAACAGAATATTTAACAAGGTTCAGCAATTTGCTTACGTCCTTGGGGCAAGGGGGAAAGAGATCTTATTGATTCAATAATCAATTATAAGTTTTTTGAGAGATACAATTCATGGGGGCTATACCCCTTAATTTATAACCAGAGAGTCCTAGAGTTTTAGGAAATCACAATTGGATTTGACTCTGGATCAGAAACAGAGTTCGAATCCTAATAGGAATCAGCAGATCTGTCTGTCAGTCGATTGAGAGCGGTCAACCGAACCTCAACAGAAACAAGCCTTATGCCAGTCGGTCGACCGCTCAGTCGATCGATCCTTCCTTCGGTCGATCGAGCGGTCGATCGAACTGCTGTTGTGCACGCTGTGCATGCCGGTCGATCGGGCGGTCGACCGGCCCTCTGTTCTGACAGCATATGGACTGTGTTTTCGCTCCTTCTAGACTCCGATCTCTGTACTATCTCTTCTGATGAGTTAAAAAACTCTTTCGTCAAGCTTTATCTCCTCTCTCCCTGCAATTCTCCACCTCGGTGATGATTTCTCAAATCTGAGCCGAACTCAACACAGTACATGTCAACTCAAAAGGGGGTTGCACCGTGTGGCTGCCTATGTACGCTGCCCAAGGGATCAAGTCATCCATAGTTCATCCAAACGAGCTCCACCGAGCTCAAGCAACTGGAAGGATATGGAGCATCTCTTTACAATGTGTAAATTTCACTTCTGAAACTACCTTGTAAGCATATCAGGGGGATTCTCATTTGAGTGAATCTTTAGTAACTCAATGTCACCTTCATCAAGAATCTCTCGAACAAATTGGAACCTGACGTCAATGTGCTTCATTCTTGCATGATACACCTGATGTTTTGCCAAATAGATAGCACTCATGCAATCACAATTGATCTTCAACGGATCTTGATCAATCTCCAAGTCATCGAGCAACTCTTGAAGCCATATCGCCTCTTTCATAACCTCTGTCATGACCATGTATTCGGCCTCTGTAGTAGATAATGAACGGTAGACTGTAAAATAGAGCGTCAACTCACCGGTGCTTGGGACAATGTAAACACATATCCCGTTGTAGACCGGCATTTGTCGAGATCTCCTGCATAGTAGGAATCAACATATCCGAAACACTCCTGCTTACCTGTAAAATCCTTCTCAAACACTAAACCAACGTCTATGGTACCTTTGATGTAACGTAAAACCCACTGTACTGCCTCCCAATGAGCCCTACCAGGATCATGCATGTATCTGTTACTCATCAAGACAGCTTGTGACAAATCAGGCCTTGTACACATCATTGCATACATTAAATTACAAACTGCGCTAGCATACAGCACGCGAGTCATGTACTCACATTCTTCAACAGTAGTAGAAGACATAGTGGCTTTTAACTTGAAATTAGGAGTCAATGGTGTATTTACAAATTTTATATCACCGTTGATGTTGAACCTCCAAAGTACCTTTTACAAATACCCCTTTTGTATCAAGCTAAATTTGTCACTCCTTTAGTTTCGCTCAATCTTCATGCCTAGCACCTTTTTCGCTTCACCAAGATCCTTCATCTCGAATTCGGAAGATAAGTCTTTCTTCAATTTATCTATTGTGAATCTGCTCTTAGAAGCGATGAGCATATCGTCTACATACAATAGTAGATAGATGTACTCTCCTCCGAGTAGCTTATTGTAATACACACATGGGTCATAATGGCTACGTGTGTACCATTTTCCTCTTATGAAGCTGTCAAAACGCTTGTATCACTGCCTAGGAGACTGCTTTAATCCATACAGCGATTTCTTCAGCTTGCATACCATATTCTCCTTTCCTGCAGTTTTGAATCCCATCAGGTGAGACATATAGATCTCCTTTTCAAGATCGCCATGGAGAAAGGTGGTCTTCATATCGAGCAGATCAAGTTCCAACTCATAATATGCTTCTCCATCATTAACGGCATCCCTGCTTCCTTGCTTGCACCAGTCCAAGACTTGCCCCTCTCCTTCACGTCGCCGCGACAACAAGACCATGTCGAGTACTCTCAGGTTTCTTGTACGCAAGTTCAACCCACTTGCAGGAAACATCTATCAGAGAACACAATCAAATCAGGCTAGTTCAGTCAAAGAATACAAGCAGTGCATCGAGGTTCAACAAGCTAAGTTATAAGATCAACCACGTCGGTTCCATCAGATCAACACGGTGGAAATTAGCTGAGAACGTAGCTTTTCAGTAGGTAAGTTATATTCTCAGCAATCAGATTATCAGCTGGATTACACTGTCTTTTATCTCTAAATTTTTATCTATATTTTCCTATTGTCCACTATAATTGTAAGATAGTGCGTGATTCTGTTTTCTGCCTGCTATCTATTGATCTGATATTGCGACTAGAACTTTGATTAAATTGACTAGTATTGTCTTTACTTTCTCAAGCCTGAAATTATCTAAACACTGTCATTGCAAAATATTGTTAAATTCATCTTGTGACATTAGTAGTTTTAAATAATTTTCTACCGAAAATCATAAATTTGGTGAAACATTGTGAATTCGGATCTATCACTGATACATTACACTATAGGGTCTCTGTTTCACATCAGAAGTCCTTCAAAAACTTCCTTTAAAATCAATTAATGTACGGTGATCATTTGTTTTGATCAAATGAAGTATCTATACTATAAAAAGCAGCAGTTTTGGAATATTTGAAATATATTCCAAAAAGATCTCATTTGTCAATTTGACATTTTCATAATTTTTTCATCGTCATAATAGAACTTTAAAAACATATCTTTAAAACAAGGCTATTTAAGTAATTAAAAAGAAACTCTCTCATCTAAAATCACTCAAATTAAATATGTATTTCCATCTTTTTATTCTTATTTCACGCCACTAGCTAATCAGTTACTCGCTATACATATATTTGATGTTATCTGAGTATAACTAATCTCTTTCTATTTTTCATCTAAAATCTCTTAAACTAAACATTTATCTCTGTTTTTTATATCCTAAAAAATTAATCTCTCTATATCTCTCTCTTCATTCCTCAAGTCTCTCAAACTAAATACATATCTCTACTTTTATTTGAGATTACTTACTCACCTGTGAGAGTTCATGGCTAATAGTTAATAGATAGATAAATTTAAATTATTCAACATTAATAAATATATAATGACATAAAAGACCTAAATTTATTATTCTAATCATAGAAGCATTTTTATTTAAGAAAAACCCATAATAAATGAAGCAAATTAATTTTAATTTTAATTTAATGTTTAATTAAGTTTCAAGAAAAAAATTATTAGACTCATTTGTGGTGTTGTTATCACTTGTTTATTTATAATATCATTGAAAACATTAACATGTTATTTATATTAATATTAAATATTAAAGATGAGTAAATATAAATAAGTAAATTCTATCTCTATCTAAACAATTCAAAAAATTAGGATACAAAAAATTTATAGAAATGAAGAATAGAATATTAATATTTTTAAAATCATTTTGAGTAAGCACTTATAATTCTAACAATTATTTTTTCTATATCTTGTTTCTTTTGAGTAAGCACATGGTATATATGAATTTGTAGTAACTTTTTAATTTTTATACTTCTTTGAGATAATTAATATATCATGCTTAAATTTAGCTAAACATTAATTTAACATTGACTTTCTTGTAGTCTTATTTATCTTATACTCTTAAATAAATCACATTTTTTATAAAACATATAGCATAATATTTTCAACTAAATAGTTATGATTATTTGATAATATTAACAAGCACAAATGGATAACCAATTTTACTATTGTTATATCTTATTATTTTTAACATGCATTGCACGAGCCTGGTATACTAGCAATACTAAATATCTAAACCATATGAAAGGTATTTAACTCCTAGAGAAGCTACTGCACCAAATAGATACTTATGAATCACATCCTACAATTGAGGTGTTAGAGATGAATTCGAGAAAAGTTTAGATGTTCTCGCCATGAACTAATTTGTTGAAAATAAATTTAATTCATCTCACAAAGGAATGACTACATAGCATTGGCAGGTTTCATCAAGTTTGACATGTAGCGTGTAGGTCAAATTAAAAATCATCTGTACAATCTTCTATACTTGGCTGCAGAAATGTGATTTTCAACAAATGTCAATACTTACAGTACAACAAATCAGTTAGGTCCCAACTTACTAATACTTGAACAGAATAATCTTATCCAAAGCAAAGAAAGAAAGAAATTTACAGAGCAAGAACTAAGTAAACTGAAAAATGAAATATTCCAACATGATACTGCAAATATACCATTTTGTAAGATTAGTTTGAGGTTCCAACTCAAAAGAGAGAGCATTGTACACTGGAGAAAGAACACAGCTCAACTTACAAGATGGGCATAATTTTCGATAGGAAAACTTGAGCAAACTGACCACAGGATCCCATCGAGAACAAATAGAAGCAGCCCCAGCAACACGAGAGAGTTCTCCCCTTCTTCTCCTAGGTACTTAACCTGAAACCGACAACAACAGAGATTGAAAATCCAAACAGAATACAATAGGCAAATTATTTTCAAAATCAGATTGGTTCTCCAAACTCAGAAACCTAAAAAAAAGACCATATATTACTATGACAGCTTTTAGAGATAAACTATGCCAATCCAAATATGTCATCAGAAATACAGCCAACAGTAATGAACTTATGCAAATTTTCCTAAGCGACCATACAGATAAGACACAGTTGCATACTAAACACAGATGCAGTACATCCTGATACAGGAAAGAGGTTTGTAAGGCTGTGGGGTAAGTCCCATACAGGCGGGCCCGTTCTTCGAACACAAGGAAAGGTCTCACAATGGGATATTAAATTGTCTAAGTTCTCCCTTCTTATGCTCAGTGTGCTTCAAACTCCAGCAACTGCTTCCATATCCTTGTACAGGTGGAAAATTCCAAGTATCTCTACTTGTGAATGCAGTGGGTTATTTCTATATGACAACAACCATACATACATCAAAGTGGAAGATGAACGTGGATCACCTCCAGCCGAAAAGAACCTTCTAACAGCAAGAATATTGCCTTGTTTGGCTGTTTCACTATGTTACCCTATTATAAGTATATTGCAGTTGCCATATTAGGAGTCATGTTTCTATATACTACTAAGAGTCATATTTTAATATGTTATTAAGAGTTCTACTCATATTATAAGAAAAACTGTATTTGGATTAGAAGTTTCCTTATCATGTAATTATGATGTCCATATATTTGTGTCATTTCCCACATAAATAATAATACGAAAATCTCTTCTTCTAAAATACTTCACACTAAAATAAACTCCAGGCCAGATCCTTAAATGTAGAAGTGCCTTGTCATAACTAAATCTCTTTGGCTAAAGGAGAACAATCCCTTCATATATTGTATGAATTAACAACCAATACAAAACTTTTAGAAAGTTACTAACAGTATGAAATAATAGTGATGTAATATGGGAGGATCGCAATCACCTTCAAACTAGAAATTAGGAACTAGGGTTTTGAAAGAAGAACGAAAAAACGGAATTAGGGTTTCAATAGAAAGAGATAAGAAAATAGGGTAAATTAAGATTTCTCACCCCTTATACCATAAGCTTCACACCCCAATCTCATTAACTCAAGACTCAAGAAATTTAGCAGAATATTTTTAATTCATCATTGTCTACTAATAATGAAAGTCTGGGCCTATTTATAGGCCTTACAAAAGAGCAGCTCTAGGTGATAACCGATGTGATACTAAATACTCACATAAAAGAAGATAGCTCAATCAAAACACCAATAGTAGACAGAGGCGCATCATCCCTACTGAAGACAAAACTGATACCAAAATCTCATGGAATGTTCAACTCGTAAGCAATGGAAGCACTCCACTTTATAATCCGATCAAAATTGTATGTCAAGCGTGCAACTTTCTCACAGCCTGAGGGTGACTGGTAACTATCACCTTATTATCAACTGTAAATTCCTACAAAAAACTATATAGATATACAACAAATTTATACTTATCATTGCAAATTACTATTGGTCTAGTGATATCATTAATATATGCAACAAGCAAATACAATGTAGTAGACACTCTAGGCATAATTTCTACAGATGAAAAAAGAATATATCTGGGATGCCTAGAGAGGCACACATCTAACCCCACAGATGAAGATATATTAGACTTAGACGCAAACTCTAAACAATCAGGAAAAGAAGCACTAGAAACCATCTGCTGGATCATGAAAAGAAACTCAGGTGACTCACTAGAAGATGAATCGATTAGAATGACCATAAAACCATACTTAGCACGGGGTAGACTCACATGGTCCACTAGATGTAATACACTACAATCAACTGTCTCACACTTAATAGCATCCTCTATCAAAAGTGTGGCAAATAAATACTACAGATCTGATTAGAGACACTAGACTCCGCTAATTAAAGCGCAGGCTCACTAATATCATGAGCATGAGCGTTAACATTTAAAGGTGTACTAGACTCGACTGTCGCATCTATTACTTCACTAGGTGCCCTCATAAGAAGCATGACCCTGATTAATAATCGGTGTGTCAGAACCAACTGATATGTCTTCCATTATACTAACAGTCTTAGAAGAAATGTGGATATCCTCAATAACTTTCGAGTCGTCAACATCATCATTTGGCACAATTCAAATATGTCGACTCTCAAAATGACACTGATAATTATAATGTCCATATCTCTCACACTTAGAACACCGAGCCTTAGTATTGACTAATGTTTTGAAAGTCAAGTCTATCTTTAAGGCAACATCAAAGGCCTTTTTACGGTATTTAAATCATAGGAGCCAATGATCATAGCACGCCTTATTTTGAACCAATGTTTAAACTAACGATAACGTAACAATAACATTTTTCTTTCATATGTTAACATAGGTTGTAACGTAATACATAATGTAGTTCACGCGATTTAATATTTATTTAATAAAAATAAATATATATATATATATATTTAAGGATTTTATAAATAAAAAATAATTTTAAATCTAAAAAATATCAAAACAATATATAACACATTTAGCAAATCTTACAATAATTTTTAGCAAGCATCGAGGAACTAAGGTACTCTGATGTCGTGTGGTTCCTCGTCAATTTAAGAGAGATCGAAGAGAGATTGACGGTGAGTTCCTTGTCAATTGAAGAGTCGTACGGTCTTTGAACTTTTGAAGCATTACGACGGTGAGCTCCTCATCAATTCAAGAGAAATCTAAGAGAGAGGAACTGGAGTTCTTTGATGCTCGACGATAAGAGATGCAATTGAAGAACTGCAGAGACATGAGGAATCACATGAGAGTCGTCGTCTCCGTCGACATTGATTGCAGAGAGAGGAGGAACTGGGGCGCTTCGCTTTTTTCGCCAATTTAGGGTTTCATGTCGATTTGGTATCGCTTTGCGATTTTATATTTAACAACTCGTATAAATAATAAGAGTTACGAATGTTACATTATTTTCATAACGTAACGTTCGTAACGCTCCAAAAAATGCTTGTTACTGGAACTGCGTTTTCTGCGAGTGTCATATAACGGCTGGGTGTTTTTTACGTTATATAGGGTCATGACGAGTTACATAACGGATTTTTTAATACATTATTTTAGACCTTAACCCCAAACAAATCTAGTTATGGTCTCAGAATAGTGTTCTCTCACATCAATACGACGGGTCAAGTCCTCAAATATGGTTATGTAATTCTGAACGGACATATGATCTGATGAAGGTTGTGTAACTAGTCTAAGAGGTGGTTCTTATAATATTGACTAGTCATGATGGTCACAAATACAAAATCAAGCAAACAACAGATACAGTGAAGAATCCTAGACTCGAATAAACTAAATGTGTGCACTAAGTAAAAATAAAATATCCTAAAATTTCAAGTTATAAGTGCAAAGAAAATGCGCTCTTAAATGATGAAAAGTGATAAATACTAAAGGAACTACTAAATAAAAGCAATTAGCAATTCAACCAACAGATTATTGCAATCCAAATAGTAGTTACAGGTAATTTAATAATTATCAATTCAGCTCAAATTAGGATATCACCTGAGAGGTAAGTCGTTCACGCCCAAACGCGAAACTCCTCTAAGAATTCTCAAAGTATCCATACTGAAGAGCTGAAATAACCCATAAGATCTTGAATAGCAGTAGTATGAATGAAAGAAAAAAGCCTCAAACTGGGCTCAATCGGGCTGGAAATGAGGGTCTGAAATACTGCTCTTCTGCAACACAAACAGAGCCGGTACACAGTACAGGTAGGTTTGTGGAGGTCGGATCTGCTATCCAATTATCGTGAACTTTTCTCAGTATCCCTAGCCTCAATCACGCATCTAACGCTTCAGATGGAACTCGAATCGAACTCTAAACGATCCTGAAACTGTCTCCAGAAGCTTGTTGTGTTACACTATTGATTGGGTTGATCATATCGAACTAGTTTGAACCGGGCTCAGTCTGGATCAGACCCGTCTGGGTCAAGTTGGAAATGATCAAGTTTAGGTCGGGTTTGTGGATCCGACCCGAAATCAAACCCAATTGACTTAACAGTTTAGTGGATCAGGTCGGGTTTAAAACAAACCCAAACAAACTGATATAAATCTAGCAACAGCTATCTCGCATGCTTGAAAACTAGCGCTTCAGACACCTTTGAGTTGGTGACAGAGCATAGACGGTGACGGCGCGGCGGCGATGACGAGGAAGCGGCGACGACCAAGCAGTGACGACGAGGGGGAGGAGGAGATCGCAGCGGTGATGTAGTCAAGGAGGTGGTGAGGCTCTGACAAGGACGGCGACGCTCTCGCGAGGACGATGAAACCCCAACAATGCTCTAGCGAAGATGACGAAGCTTCAGAGGGCTTCGCGAAGTGAGAAAAGTTGGAGATCGGCACCGTTGGCGATTGAATATGGCGGTGGACGAAGGCAACGGCTTTGTGGAGGTTGATGGAATGGAATGTTGCGGATGAGGCAGTTGAGAAAGAAAGTGGGGATGACATTGGCGGAGGAGATTAGCATTGTCGGATCGGTTGGGACAGTTCGGCAGTGTGGTGTATGAGGCGCATGTCGCTGGCGGGTGCAAGGGTGGCGAAGGAGGCGATGGGAACTAGAGTTTGAGTTTTGGGTATTCCAGTGGAGAGAGGAAGAGAGGACGATGATGTACAGTGTAATTTGTTTTTTTTAATTTTCGGAGAAGTAAAATGAACAATAAGGATTTGATTTTTCTAGGCATTTTTTAAGGAATTTGAGAATGTTTTTGCTAGTGTTTTCAGATCTAGTGTTTTTGATTTGTTCTTTTTTTTATTCTTACTAGGGTTTGGAGATGGGGCTAGGATTTTGGAAGAGAGGAGAGCTAGGTATGAATTTTTTTTTTTTTAAGAAAAAGAACTAGATTTTGGGAAAGCTAGTGTTTTAGAAGAGAGGAAGAAAATTTTTTGAAGGGATTACAACCAAGAGCTCTGATACCAAAATGATGTAATACGGAAGAATCGCAATCATCTTCAAACTAGAAATTAAAATTTATAATTTTGAAAGAATAACTAAAAAGAAAATTAGGGTTTCAAAAGAAAAAAAATAAGAAAACAGGGAAAATTTGAGTTTCACCCCTTACACCACGGGCTTCACATTCCAGTCTCAAGAACTCAAGAAATTTAAACTGAAAATTTTTTAATTCATTCATTATTTACTGAATAAAGAAGTCAGGAGTTTTTTATAGGCCTTACAAAAGAGCATTTTTAAGAGATAACCGATGTGGTACTAAACAAACACCCTCATCAAAGAAAACAACTTGACTCAAAAATAAACTAAGACAAATAGACTAGTAGTAACTGATGATATCCTCATCAAATAGGTTAGCAGTAAATAAAGCTTGCCAATCTACACATTGCCTCTAATACGCACCACAGTGAAAACACCACGCAAAAGTAGGTTCATTTGTATGCAAGATATTTGCCAATGCTTGTCCTGACAGAAAAGGATGAACCTTGAGGTACTCCTGAAGAAGATATTTAACAACTTCACGCAATGTCTCCATCCATCTGGCATTATACAAGCAATCAGACTGACGAAAACGATATGAAAAACATTAAAGTTTGCATGCCAAGTTGAAAAAGGTAAATTTAAACTAATCACTAGACTTTTCCACAAATTCAGAAGTGGGTATGAAACTCAGTCAACCTTGCTTAAATGCTATTTTATTGCATGATTTTTTTTCTTTTTTCTTTCTTTCTTTCTTTTTTTTTTTTTTTTTTTTTTTTTTTTGTTGGGGTGTGGGGGGGGTGGGGGGGGGGTGGGTTGGGGGGTGCTAAAGGTGGGAAATCCAACCTTTCTCCTTTCTAAGAGGAGGAAACTCCCCCTTCCACTCATTGTCATTCCTAAATTCAACTTGATGCGGGAACTTTACTTCAGGCATTTTGGAGACTCAACAGTTGCGGTTTACAACATTTGTTTAATGTTCAACATATCAATGGATGAATTAGAGAAAATTCTGAGCCAAGTGAAATGAAGAGATTCATTTATATTATCAAAAATACTTCACTTTTAACAAAAAATTTCCATGTCAACACGAGAACGTAACAGGACCTTGGACACATGTTGCATGACTTATGTAACAGAAAAAAAGGAAAATGGAATATCTTTGTAGTAAAAGAAGGAAAATGAGTGGAAAGAATATTTGAAAAGATCTACAAGGGAAGAATGAAAATAAGAAGTGTTAACTAGAGTATGTTCTTTTACAGCCATGTTCATCCAAACCGTGCCAAATTTTTTGACTATGTCAGCTTATGATGGGTAAATAATAGTGTTAAAGAGAGCTTATTGCTCCTCTAATTATGGAGCCAAGTATGCTGTGTGTGTATATGTACTCCACTAAATATGGGCGAAGTATGCTTGAGTGTTGCTGATCTTCCTATGAGAACTTTTCTCATGGGCAGGTTCGTGAGAACGCTATGATGGGGGGCCCCATAGATGATCTGCACCGTTCATCCATGCAATGGCTTCCTTAGTGGTGTTCTCACAAGTCACAAACCTTCCTATGAGAAATATTCAGGTAGAAAATTTTCCTACATGTGTCCTAACATCCTATTTATTAAAATTTGGCACATCGGTCAATTTAGGAGATTTGACACTTCATACCCTTGTCCCATCTCCAAATAACATTAGTTGTATTTGATATGTCAGTGGGTCATTATATTCAGCTGCCAGAAACTCTGTGTATGTATTAGTGTTCTTATAACTTATTTTTCAATATTTGTCATGTTAGACACTTTAGAACAATCAAACACTTCACATCGGCATCCTGTGTCCAGGTAACATTGGTGTATGTGGTATGTCAATCCATATTTACTTTCATTCTGCCCAAAAAAATTTGCAAGACATTGTTTCCACTTCTGCAGAAGATACTGTGCACGTCTGTTACATTAAAAATAAGATATGAACTCCAGAAAATGAATGCAAACTAAAGGCTTTCACCAAAGTCATTGGCTTTTTCCCGGATGCATTATAACATTTTGCAAAGTATTTAATATGATGAATTATGTGATTCGTATTTCTAGGATTAATAAATGCATCATCTGCATGGGAAAAATGTGTTCACAATGAAAGCCAAAGTATGACTCACATATAGATGTTTTATTGTGTAGTCCAGACAAGTCCCATTCTTGGAAGAAGTTTAAATACTATGAATATTTTTTCATCAACAAAAGGAGAGTAGGCTGTTATACAATGTGTGCTACATGAACTGTTTACTTTTTTCCTTTCCTTTTTCCCTTTAACATGTTTACTATTAACTACAGTGTCAATCTACTAAGCCAACAGAGAGATAATAATATTCAGGCAGTTTTGTGAAGGAATATAAAAGCAAATAACTTACATAAAAGCAGAATCACTGTTAAGTCCAGGAATCACGATCAGAATTGGGTGGATCAGCTTCAGAGATGAACCTGACAATGGCCACCTGCAACCTTAAAGTGTACATATGGTGTTTAAAAGAAGCTGTCTGCTATTGACATTAAAAAGAATGAGAGTAATACAGCCAAGATTGCTTTTCCCCTTTTACATAGAAAATTTTGTATTTTCAAAATATATTTCATTTGCCAATCATTGGGATACTATGACTGATAAAGTCACAAATCATTATTGCCACTCAATATGCACAGAAGAACTTACGTCCACAGTGCACAATTCCTAAATTATAGTATTGCATATACTAATGGAACAATTTGGGCAAACTAACTACTCCATCATGACACTTCACATGAATCATACATCACCGCATGCAATTCCAAATTATAAATTTGAAGTTTACCATCAGAAGAGAGCAACCAATCCAGAGCAATGGTTCCTCCACGATGCACAGTGTTGCCTGAATTCCAATAAATAACTCAGTATGTGAAATAGAAAATACAGCATATTTGGGAAAACTTAATCAATCAGCATATCCATTCTTGTCTCATATATTCTGCTATATCTAAAGTGGTCTCTGGTCCATTTGTAAAAATCAACATCAGTTCTTTAGAAATGCATGCATTTTGTTCCCATTAAAATAATCATTTATTGCTAGCGAAGTGTGAAGACAAGACTCACGATTATTAACTTTGACAATGTCACTAGTATACAATAGATATGGATATAACTATCAAAGTTGAGAACAAATCAGCAAAGTTTTACCATAACAACAAAGGTGTCATCTCCTTTTTCGCCATTTAGTTGTGTCAAGGTCCATGTCCTCTCGTTAAATTAGCAACTATAAGAGGTATAAGACTTTGTTAACCATCATCATCCTCACCAATAATCTTTACAAGAGCAGAACCATCCTGAAATGATGAAATCTAGTAGCATCTCTCACAATGATCTCCCTACTTACAAGCTTAGATATAAATTTTATTGCAGAATGGCAGTCATTACACACCCTCAAGTTCTTCATGATCCTCAATGTTGCCCCCTCCGGAGTGCTAATTAACCCAAAGGCAATTGCAAGCTTCTCACTATGACGACTTAGCAGCTCCTCCTTCAGCTCCTCTTCAATATCATGTAATACTGACCCAGTATCTGGAACAAACCCTGCCTTCTTGATCTCCTTCCAAACCTTAGAAGCCATCTCATATATTTTCTCTCTCCGAGGATGCAACGCATCATCTGCTCCAAACACATGAACCTTGTTGTTTATCTGCATCCAACTGACCCTCGCTCTTTCTTTACCCCTGTGTCCTTCATTAACTTCCAAATATGTGCCGCATCTTGCCATCTACCACAAGAAGAATACACATTTGCCAGGGATGTATAAGCCCCACTATTGTTGGGTTCTATTGCTAGTAATCTCTCTGCAGCTATCTTGGCCACGTCCACATTCTTGTGAACTCTACAAGCTGACAGAAGCGATCCCCAAGCTATAGCGTCAGGTTCTACTGGCATCTTTCTTATAAACTCTTGTGCTTCTTCAAGTAGCCCACCGCGAGCCAACATATCAATCATGCAAGCATAATGGCTCGCAGTTGGTTCGATCTTATGCTCATTCTTCATCATCCCGAAATAGCCCTTCCTTCTTTAACAAACCCTGCATGAGTGCAAGCTGAGATCACACCTACATAGGTTATATGATCAGGCTTAACACCAATCTGAATCATTTCTTCAAATAAGTCTATTGCTTCTTCACCCAGTCCATGTTGAGCTAAGGCTACAATCATAGAAGTCCAAGTAATTGTTTCTCTCTGCCAGTAAACTTGATCAAAAACACGCCTCGCCAATGAAATGCTTCCAGATTTTTGCATACATGTGTTACCAGTGCATTGCTAACAGATACCGATAGACCTTCATGTGATCTAATGGCTTTCGAGTGGATCTCCTTCCCATGTTGAAGCAAAGCAAGGCTTGAGCAAACACTTAGAATGGCAGCAAGAGTATAATTATTCGGCTCAGGACCTCTGTCAACCATTAATCTGAAGAGCTCAATGGCATCATTGTTAGAGCCATTTTGAACATAGCCCACAATCATTGCCGTCCAAGCTACTACATCGCAATGCTTCATCGAGTCAAATATTTCTCTAGCAGGTTGAAGCTCACCAATCTTGAGATAACCTTCAAGAAGTGCAGTGAAAGATATGACGCTAAGATCTGAACCTGCCACAATTTTTTCTACCACTCTCCGACCAATGTGAACTCCACCAGACTTGGAATACATTGATATCAGAGCATTCCCAACTTGCCCAACGCAAGCTGTTTCAGTTCTCACAATGTAACCATGAATCTCTTTCCCAGTTCTCAACAATCCAAGATTGGCACAAGAGAGATAAACACTTGTCAGCGTGAACTGGTCCGGGATCAACAATGTTTCCTTTAACATCTGGGCAAAGAAGCATACAGCTTCGAGATTGAGACCATTCTGATTGTACCCCGCAATGATTGCGTTCCACGAAATAATGCTTCTTTCTTCCATCTCTCCAAATAGTGAAGAGCAAGATCCATCCTGTTAGACTGCGAGTACAAGGAAACCATAGAATTCCAACTAGAAACACTCCTCAATCTCATCCTTTCGAAGACCAACTTCCCCATCATCAAATCCCCAGCCTTTCCATACATATTGATAAGCGAATTCGCAACCGGAACGCAACCACTCAACCCAAGCTTAATAACAAAAGAATGCGCCCTTCTCCCAACAGCAATCCCCCTCTCACTCACCGCTGCCGCACAGGATGAAAGAATGTTAGTGAACGTGAACTGAGTTGGAGTAACTCCGGCCTTAACCATGTCAGTAAACGTTTTAAGGGCCATATCGAAGCGACCCAGCTGGTTGAATCCGACGATCATGGCGGTATAAGAAACGGAATCCCTTTCGGGCATTCGGTCAAATGCCTGTACTGCCAGGCCGGTCTGGTTGGATTTGGCGTACATGGAGAGGACTGAGTTCCAGGAGAAGATGTTTCTAAGAGGCATTTCGTCGAACAGCTGGCGGGCGTGGGAGAAGAGAGAGAGCTTGGAGTAGAGAGTGATGAGATTGTTGGTGAGATAGATGGAGGAGTGAAGGATGCCAGATTTGATGACGAGGGAATGGATTGGTCTCCCCGTTGATGGGTTTTTGGAGTTGAGGCATGATTGGATGAGGGAGGCGTAGGCGTTGACGAGACGGTCGGGGTTGTTGGACATATAAATTTTCAGATGGGAGGGAGAAGAGAGAGGCTGCAGCTGAGAATATACACACACACATGCATGTAACATATGATACATGATACATGGTACCCATTACCCAAGGCTTTTAGCTAAAGAGATTATTAACAAAACAGTCCTTCAATAATTAGCTAAACACAAAAAGTCTTTAGTTGTAACTAAATGATAAATTGGTCTCTATTTTCTTTCTTTAGGTGTTGTTTGGTAAAGAGTTAACCTTGAGTTGCCAAAACACAAAAAAAA